>JARYHS010009136.1:0-275000 GCA_031002005.1 Vandiemenella viatica | reverse complement strand
AAAGTTTAGGAACAGAAGATGAAGCTGACGTACAAAGACTTCAGGTGGTTGAAGTACGGAGCAGGCATACACTAACTTTGACCCTAGTAATTGGTTGATTAATATCTTCCTCCCCCGTAGTGACGTGATGGGGTAGAGACGTTTCCATCTTTCAACGCAAGTTTTTATTTTTCTCTGGAGATTTTCCCAGTTGTTTTGGTGATAGTCTTCTGCATTTCCAAAGTGGATGCCCAGTAGTTTCATACCATCGCGCTTCCACGTAATGTTGAGAGGCGTATCTGTTCTGGAGATCCATGAACCAGAGAAAAGACCTTCAGATTTTCTGTAGTTGAGGCATGCGCCCGAGGCCTTACCGTATATATTGTAAGTTCTTTGCAGTTCCAGTATTCCTTCATTATCTGTTAAGAAAACGGTGACGTCGTCAGCATATGCTGATACGACTAACGGCCGAGGTGACCTTGGTATTTGCAATCCCCAATTACGTAGGCGGCGTCGACATAGAGCTAATAATGGTTCAATGGATATTGTAAAAAGTATTCCAGAAAGTGGGTCACCCTGCCTTATCCCACGTGTAACTTCCACTGGTGCTAGCATACTGTTCCCCATTCGTATAAGACATTTTGCGTTAGTGTACAACGTTTTGATGTTACTTATTATTTCCTGAGGGAATTTTAAAATCTGCATCACATGAAATAGGTAGATGTGGTCAACACGATCAAAAGCACCTGCTTGATCGAGCGATATTGTTGCTAACGGTAGCTGTTGTTTGTTGCACATATGAAGCACATCTCGGAAAAGGTGTAGGTTTGTTAGAATTGACATGTTGGGGATGCAGTATGTCTGGTCGGGATTGATTATTTTGTGAAGAACAGCCGAGATTCGTTTAGCAATAGCCTTTGCTATTACTTTGTAGTCGACGTTTAGCAACGAAATGGGTCGCCAATTGCCAAGTTGAGAGAGGTCTCCTTTCTTGGGTATTAAAACCAAAACTGCTTTCTGCATCGAGAACGGAAGAGTATGCTTGGAGAGAGTGAAGTCTACTACTGTTTTAAACATGGCAGATATTGAACGCCAAAAGGTTTTATAAAATTCCGGCGTTAAACCGTCAAATCCTGGTGCTTTCTCATTTTTTGTTTCCTTAAGTGCGTTAGTCAATTCGTCAGTGGTTATTTCGTCGCGGAGAAAATCTTGGTCTTCAGTCTCCAGTTCCGGTAAGGATGAAAATAAATCCGGAACATCTAGGCTAGTATTATTACTCTTTGAGTATAACTGGACGAAATGGCTTCTCACATGAGCGTTGATGACAGTTTGGTCGGCAACGATACTGTTGTTTATTAAAAGAGTTCGAATAGGTATTTTTTTGTTTTTTCTCTCTTTCTAAGCGAAAGAAGAAGGCAGTCGGCGAGTTTCCATCGTTGATGTATGTGGCTTCTTTCAAGGCAGCTTCTTCGGAAGCTCGCTGGCCGTAGTGTTTTTTTAGTGTGTCTTTAACAGCTTCAATCTCATTCTTCTCCGTTTCTGATAGTATGTCTTTATTAATATTGTGCATAAAACGCCGTTCCAACTGCTTCACCTGATCACGCTGTTGTTGGGTAATCACTTTTGTGTAGTCCTGTGTGACTAATTTAATTTCTGCTTTAAACTCGTCCCAGATTTGCAGAACTGAATCATTACGAAGTTGAATTTTTGTCTTGTATGCAGTAATAATATTTTCGATCATTTCCTTGAAGCATTCATCCTCTAGGAGGGTATTATTAAATCTCCAATATGGAGATTTCATTCCATTTTGAGCTGTTCTGAAATAAAACAGTACTGCACAATGGTCAGAAAAGGTAGGTAGAATTTGACTGTTGTAGGTGTTGGTTAACCACCTCCTCTTGATATAGAACCTGTCTAACCTGGACCTTGGTTTAGAAGCGTGCGTACCCACGTATGTATATCCAGCTATACCAGGATGATGATGCCGCCAAATATCCTCCAATTCGAAATCCACCAGGAGCTTTCTTAGAGTACTGGACAGTACTGTTTTCCTTTCAATGTAAGGAGTTCTGTCTATATTATCGGTGGTGACGTTCCAGTCACCGCCAATTATGACCATATCCATCGCGTCAAGTGATCTCAGGAAGCATTTAATACAGTTGAGTACTTGATTAGCCGTTTGGAGACAGTGAGGAAGGTAGACATTAATTAAGTGTGTGTTTTGTCCTGACAAATTTAACTGCCCTGCTTGTGCGTAGCCAGGATAGATGATCTGCTGGTTTTCGAAGTTTCCAACGCTGGTGACAATTAGCGTTCCGCTGGATGCGTGTGTGCTCGGATTGATGGCACAAGATAGATGTGAATAGAGAAAACTGCCGGAAGCTGCTCCAATATTTGTTTCTTGTAAAAATAGGATTTGCGTTCTTGAGCGGTGTAAAAAGGACATAACCAATTGTTGTTTGTTTTCCGATGCTATGCCTCTTGCATTCAGCGTAGCAATCTTAAACATGACAATGAGACAATTGTTTTATTCAATATTGAGTTCTTTCTCTAACGCTGCCGATATCTTTGCAGCCTACGTTTGAGATTTATATCTCTAACCTTTGTCAGTCTTTTTTCTAACATTGTTTGCATACCGGTATAGTTCTTAGTGTAGCGTTTCACAATTGGTAATATTTTTGTAAAATGTCTACTTGACTTTAAGAAAGCGAGAAATTCTTCCTCGGTGATTGGATCATCTTCAGCTCCTGTAATGCTAAAAGCAGACTCAGAGATGGTAGATGCCGTATCGGAGATAGAATCAAAGTTTTCTGTAGGAACAGTGAAATTCGTTTCCATAACTTCAATGTTTACTTGGGCTTCCGTGACTACAGTTTCGGAGCAGCACTGTACATCGGCTTCAATGTTGCAGTTTTCCGTTTCCTCGTGTTCAGTAACGGTAACGTCACTTTTCCTGTTGCTGCTGTCTGCATCTTGATCATCCTGTACTTCCTTATTTAGCGAGGAGGAAACTGATACTGATTCTCGCTTTTGTTCTGTTCGATCTTTTCTTCTGTCGAAATGCTGTGCTGTTATAGGTAGCACAGTTTTTTCATTGCAAGCTGTGGTTTCCACTGCTTCGTCTGTTGAGTCAGTAACCATTGGCATCTGGTTAGTTGAAACTGCTGTAACTACTTTCAATGGATCAGTAGGTTTCTCAGTGCTTTTTTTTTGAAGAGGCGGGAAAGAATTGGTTTCCATAATGTCTGTAAAGACTGTTTTCTTACAATTTTTTTTTACGTGTCCTACGCCTTGACAGGCATTACAAATCACTTCGTCCATAGACAAATAAATAGTATACAATGCACCATCGACAGGTATAACAATTGATTTAGGAACTTTTGACAAATCTTCAAAAATAAATTGAGCAGTTCTGCGGAACGATTTTATGTGGCTACAACCGGGTAATTTAGATCCAGAAGGTATTTCTCTAAAACGACCAAGCAGTTTTCCATATTTGGCCATTTTGTTTTGTATGCTAATGTTTGATATAAATGGGAATGCGATCGAGAAAACGACTCGCGTACTTGCCACTTTGAATCTACGAACCTGAGCATAGTAAATTTGTCGAATTGTTATACCGCCTTCTTGCACTAATCGTTCGACATGGGTACCAGATCGGAGAAACATACACACATTTCCTCCAGCAATTCGTGAAACATGGGTTATATTTTGCCCACCAACGAGCTCACTTACCCCTTGTAGGTAATCATCGATTGTGATATTTTCAATGTTGTCAATAATTACTGCTAATTCAGCAGCACTGCTAGTTGGCGTGTTGTCAGTTGTGTGCGACAGGTTGGTAGTGGCTGCGCCGTCAGTTGTTTGTGCCCGCATAGCATCTGCGTAGCTTGTTGATGTTGACAAATCGGCCATGTTTCCGCTAACCTCCAAGGTTAAGCGAAAGAATAAAAGCCGAATACTCGGCTTTCACGAGTTGGTTCCCTACACTTTATGCACCAGTACAAAGATCAGATGAATACTGAAAGACAGTGCACCAATTATATCAGTTTCACACTGTTTTACACTATAAAACTTTCACAGTTTACGAGCTCAGAAATACACGTTCACTCACTGCCAAAGATGATAGATAGATAGATAGATAGATAGATAGATAGATAGATAGATAGATTTTTTTATTGATAATGTTTCAGTACACTTCCATAAACCAATATTAAAGGCAAAAGAACATTTTGTATGATATAGTCAGCACATCTATACTCAGGTACATGTATTCTTACACCTAACTTATATACAAAACATAATTACAAAAATTACATTTGTGCTTCAACAATAAAACTAACACTAGAAGACATGGAGATTGTTCAGAAATAATTTTTAAACAATATCATAAAAGATAAATACCTTTAATTGCTATATACATATATATATACATATACATCTATTTATATATACATACACACTACATCTAATCTGTTAAAACAACGTCTGGAGCTAATGAAATATTTATCAGTCAATGGCTAAGATAGCACGTAGAGCATCCTTTTGCATCCAGTAAGAATGAAAGTCCTTGATTTTATTCTTCCGTTTGGCACGAATCATTTCCAGTTTCGTGCGCCAAGTCACACGTTGGATGAAGACATCGGTATAATTCGTATAGTACTGTTTATTTAGTAGGCAAGAGTAATAAGTTCTGTAAATGGTTGAAATGGCAAGAATTATTATGTATACACTTAAAGTTGTTGCAGCGTCCCGTTTGGTAGAACATAGCACGCTTAAAATGTTTTCACGTATCGTCAGTTCTAACAGTTTACTGCACAGCTGTTGCACTAAGGTCCATAAGCCGATGGTTTTCCGGCATTTTAGAAACATATGTGCAGTATCGCCTACATCAGTGCACCACGGGCATTTGTCCTGCTCGCTCATGTTCCATTGATGTATTTTAAACGGTGTCATAACACTGTCGTGTAGAAAACGCCAACAGATATCAGAGTCTAGACTGTTATTTGGAGAACTGTAGATGGCAGACCAGTTGATTTCACCATCCACAAAATCACTGTGTCTGCATGTTGATGTTGCAGGACGTAGAAAATTTAACTGTATTTGATAGATGTTGCATTTGGCAGTAGGAAACGGAATTTTTTTTCCTTGTAATACCACCGTAAAACTTGATTTCATTATTTGATTCGATGTTGTAATTGGAAATAAATGGTCTCCAAAGTAACGCTTTACGGATAGATAATTGGAGCATAGTCTTCTGCGCGTGGGAACACTTAGATCGGCATTATTAAACAAGTCTGTGATTTGTTTCCATGAGCCGTCGTCCGTCAGTAGTTGTCCCACAGTTTTTACATTGAGCAAACGCCAATCATCAATAAATAAATTACTGGGAAGATATGTAGTATTCCATAGCGGCAGGCATTTCAAATCTTCCGTTGTACTGAGTCTTCCTGATGGAAACGGTGACATGTCTTGCCATGCTCGAATTACTGATGCGTAAAATGGATCTAGTTGAACAGATTTTCTGACATCCCTTGATATGCTCAAAAACACTGACGGTTGCAGGTTATCGTAATAGACTAAAAACTTTTTGTAGCATGTGTGCAATATCATCAATATCTCCTCTATTTTCAACAAGATGCATAAATGTATGAAGGAATTTTATCCTGTAAGTTCTTATTCTTGCCTCAAGATGTACCATTCCAATTCCTCCTCGATTTGTGGGAGCAAAAACAATGTCCTGATTCAGCCAATGTTTGCCTGTCCAAATGAAGTTTAAAAGAATTTTGTTAATCGCGTTTACAAATCCATTTGGGGGTTGTAAAACTGAGCATGCGTACACCATTTTGGCTCCTATGAGTTGGTTAATTATTATTTTCCTACCTCTTAGTGAAGTAATATGTCGAAAGCGTTTCCAGCGTTCACAGCAGGTTCTTACTTTGTTGATGATGTCCCAATTTTGTTGCGAGTAGTTTTCCGTAATGCCAAAATGAACACCAAGATACTTTATTCCGTCTGTTTTCAATTCTAGGTTTAATGGTCTGTCTTTCCTCAATTTCCATTTGCCTAGAAAGAGACCAGTTGATTTTTTGTAATTTAGACATGACCCAGATGCTGAAGCATATATATTGTATGTTTGTTGGAATTCACGAAACCCTTCATTTTCTGTAATGAACACAGCCACATCGTCAGCGTAAGCCGATACAACAAGCGGTCTCATTGACATTTCGACCGGAAAGCCCCATTTGCTTAAACGTCTTCTGCATAGATGTAATAATGGTTCTATAGAAACTGTAAACAAGACTCCTGATAATGGGTCTCCTTGTCGCACTCCTCTTGTTAACTCGAACGGAGCTAGAATATAGTTCCCCATTCGTACCAGACATTGTGCACCAAGGTACAATGTCTTAATGTGTTCAATGGTTTCCTGTGGAAAGCCAAAAATTCGTAGCGTGTAGAACAGATATTTATGTTCGACTCGGTCGAAGGCTCCTGTTTGATCAAGAGACAAAATTGCTAACGCTGTTTTGTCGCTGTTAGCTGCGTTGACAACATCACGAAATAGATGTAGGTTCGTGAATATTGATCGACCTGGTACACAATAGGTTTGATCAGGGTTAATTATTTCTTTTAAAACAGATGATATTCTTCTCGATATTGTCTTGGATATAATTTTATAATCAACATTAAGTAGAGAGATAGGTCTCCAGTTCGTGATCAGAGATAAATCTCCTTTCTTTGGTATCAAAGCTAGTACAGATTTTCGCATCGATCGTGGCAGTTCATGATATTTCAAAGAGAAGTCGACGACTTTTTTGAAAAACCCTGCTAGGACGGGCCAGAAAACTTTGTAGAACTCAACTGACAAGCCATCAAACCCTGGTGCCTTTCCATTTTTCATGCATTTTAACGAAGTCCATAAATCATCTAAATTTATCTCCTCTTTAACATATTCTTGGGAATCAGTTGATAGCTGTGGCAAAGAAGAGAACAACTCTTGAGAACTTAAATCGCAAGTGTTAGAAGCGGAATAGAGATTTTGGAAATGTTGTCTCACTTCTTTATTAATGAGATTAGGGTCATTTGTCAGACATCCTTGAATCTGGAGTTCACGGATGACAGGTTTAATTTTGCGTTCTTTTTCAAGCGTAAAGAAAAACGAAGTTGGAGCATTAGCTTCATGCAAATAGTTTAGCCAAACGCTCGTAATGCCGTTGCAACATTCTTTTTACAGAGTCTACCTCATTCTTTTCGGTGGCCGATAGAACATCCTTGTTGACAATCTTACCTAATTCTATTTCCATTTTCCTTACAAGGCTTGATTGTTCGCGTCTTACAGTAGTCATATACTCTTGCGTGACTACTTTTACCTCGTTTTTAAATTCATCCCACTTGGACAATAAATTTTGTCCATAAATATCAGTTCTGTTAGAATATGACTGTATCAGGTCAGTAATTGCTGCAATGTAACTACTGTCTTGTAAAAGGTTGTTATTAAAACGCCAATATGGTGATTTATTCTTTGTTGGTGATATACAGTAATTAAATATTACAGCCAAGTGATCAGAATATGTGGGAACTGTTTCACTGGCATAGGTATATGGTAGGTGACTTTTACTGACGTAAAATCTATCAATCCGTGAGCGAGGTTTTGAAGGATGTGTCCCTATATATGTGTAGCCAGCCAGATTAGGGTGATGTGTTCGCCATATGTCACAGAGTTCATTTGAAGTAATAATCTGTTGTAAGTTATTAGCTAGTGGTTTGCGTTTCTCTGTGGTAGAACTCCTATCAATTTCATCCAGAGTAAGGTTCCAGTCACCTCCCATTACTATAGTTTCAGTACTGGCTATTGTAGTGAGATACTTTCGTACTTTCGAAAGTACATCATCGGCCAAAAGTGAATCATGAGGTAAATACACATTAATTAGGTTAATTTTGCTTCCAAATACTTGAATTCTAGCACTTTGAGCGTAACCTGGTACAATAATTTGGCAAGATTCGAAATGATCGATGTCTGTAATAATCATTGTTCCACTGCTCATATTGATACTTGGATTATTTGCAATGTAGAAAGATGACATGTATGGTGACACAGGCACAGTTTGTAGATTTGTTTCTTGTAAAAATATGACGTTAACTTTTGTTCTTCGGATGAATGAAACTAATAACATTTGTTTAGATGGAGATGAGATACCTCTTGTATTCAAGGTAGCAAATTTAATCATGGCGATGAGACTAAGTTTATACGAAACAATCAGTAAGATATAATAAGTTAGTTTTGTAATTCCCTGTCAAGCGCAGCTGCCATTCTTTGCAGTCTACGCTTAATATTAATATCTCTGACTTTTCCAATTTTGTTGTGATGAGTGATAATTTGAGCGCCAACAGCTGCACTAACCCCAATAATATAGTCGGCGATGTTGGTGTTTTCAACGTTGTCGATTACCACTGCCAGCTCAGGTGCTGTGACCACAGATGTTCGCTCCGTGAAGTTGTTGTTGTTCCGTGTCGATTCGTTTCCTCGAACGCCGTCAGCTGTTTGCGCTCGAGTAATATCTGCGTAGCTTGTTGCTGTTGGTATAACGGCCATATTTCCGCTAACCTCCATGGTATAGCGAAAGAATAAAAGCCGAATTCTCGGCTTTCACGAGATAGTTCACAACACTTTTGCACCAGTACAAAGATCAGATGAATACTAAAAGACAGTGCTCCAATTATTTCAGGTTTCACACTGTTTGACACTATAAAACTTTCACAGTTTACGAGCTAAGAAAAAGACGTTCAAAATAGATAGATAGATAGATTTTTTTTATTTATTATTTGATGGTTGAAAGTTTTATTATATTTCAACATTACAAAACCAATATTAACGCAGTGCAATAAAACCATAGCTTATACATGTCCTTGATCTACACTCTAATATTAACATATCAAAATCTGAACCACTGACACAAAATTATAACGTGTGATACAAATATCAAAATTCTTTTACATAGTAAAAATATTTTCATATTGCCTTGGTTCACATCTTACCCATAAATAATATCAGTTTCATTGGATGATAATAGTCACGTCACATCTTATACTCAGGTACAGGTATACTTACAACTTAATTTATATGCAAATACATTACAAAAAATACATTTGTGCTTCAACAATTGTAGCTTAAAACTAAAACTGCAAGACATGGAGACTACTCAGCATTCATTTTTGAACAATATCTTCAAAGGCAAAATACTTTTAAGTTCCATATATTAAGAGACTTTCAGTTAGCAACTTCAGTTTCTTATTCGAAGGACACACTTAGAACTGAGCCCATTGCATTATTATAGTTCCAAAAATCGGTACACTCTTTAATTTTATTTCTCCTTTTCGCTCTTATCAGTTCAACACAGATTCTCCACTTAATTCTTTTTAAAAACAGATTTATAATTAACAGTAAAAATATTGTTTTTAAGTGACCAGATGTAACATCTGTAAATTGTAGGCAGACACAAGGTTACATAAAAAATACAGAGTGAGATTTGCGTATTCTGATTATTTGTACACAGAACATCTAAAACGTTTCTCGGAGGTGCAGTTCCTAATATGCTGTGGAGGAGCATATGTATTAACCTCCAGATGTCAGATAATTGATGACACTCGAGAAACATATGTTTCATCGTGCCCTCTCTTTGGCACCAAGGGCAAAGATTATCGTTTCTCATATTCCACTGGCGTAGTTTCACTGGCGTCGCAAGGATCTCGTTGAGGAAACGCCAGACTATATCCGAGTCAAGGCTGTTACACGGTTTTCTATACAAATTTGACCAGTTTATTCGTCCATTCACATAAACGCTGGTTCGGTGTAAATTCGTAACTGGTTTTAATGTTGCTAGAATTATTTCATACAGTTTCTTCCTGCTAGAGGGAAGTTTCGCCCACTCTTCGCTGAAAAAGACTAAGAAGCTTGGCCTTATAGTTTCTGAGGTCACAGTTACTGGCATCAAGTGATCTGCAATATAGGTTTTCACGTGCAGGTAGTTTGAGCTTAGCCGTCGTTTTGTAGGAATTGTCAAGTGTGATTGATTCATAATTAGTGTGATTGGCTTCCAAGATGCATCTGCTGTCAGTAAATCTCCGACCACTTCAGTGCCTATATATCGCCATTCTGGAATAAAGAGTGTAGAAGGAAAGTGGATGGCGTTCCAAAGGGGCAATCGTCGAAGATCGGCAACTCTTTCAGGTTTGTTCATTGGCTTTGGTCTGGACTACCGATTTGTAGAAGGAGTTCAGTCTGTGGACATATGCTTCGCTTAGCGTTGTATGCATAAATAGTGTTACGTCATTGTTCGAATTGGTTCCTAAATTTAGTTGCGCCAAATAAAATGGTATATTCCTTTCTCCTTCTACCATTTGGTTGTTGTTTACTAGTATTTCAATAAACTTCATTCGAAACGTTCTAATTTTTGCTCCCAAATGTATTAGTCCTATTCCGCCGTTACGGGTATTAGAGAAGACGACATCTTGAATTAGCCAATGTTTCCCAGTCCACAATAATCTAGGAACAGAAGATGAAGCTGACGTACAAAGACTTCAGGTGGTTGAAGTATGGAGCAGGCATACACTAACTTTGACCCTAGTAATTGGTTGACTAATATCTTCCTCCCCCGTAGTGACGTGATGGGTTAGAGACGTTTCCATCTTTCAACGCAAGTTTTAATTTTCTCTGGAGATTTTCCCAGTTGTTTTGGTGATAGTCTTCTGCATTTCCAAAGTGGATTCCCAGTAGTTTCATACCATCGCGCTTCCACGTAATGTTGAGAGGTGTATCTCTTCTGGAGATCCATGAACCAGAGAAAAGACCTTCAGATTTTCGGTAGTTGAGGCATGCTCCCGAGGCCTTACCGTATATATTGTAAGTTCTTTGCAGTTCCAATATTCCTTCATTATCTGTTAAGAAAACTGAGACGTCGTCAGCATATGCTGATACGACTAATGGCCGAGGAGACCTTGGTATTTGCAATCCCCAATTACGTAGGCGGCGTCGACATAGAGCTAATAATGGTTCAATGGATATTGTAAAAAGTATTCCAGAAAGTGGGTCACCCTGCCTTATCCCACGTGTAACTTCCACTGGTGCTAGCATACTGTTCCCCATTCGTATAAGACATTTTGCGTTAGTGTACAACGTTTTGATGTTACTTATTATTTCCTGAGGGAATTTTAAAATCTGCATCACATGAAATAGGTAGATGTGGTCAACACGATCAAAAGCACCTGCTTAATCGAGCGATATTGTTGCTAACGGTAGCTGTTGTTTGTTGCACATATGAAGCACATCTCGGAAATGGTGTAGGTTTGTCAGAATTGACCTGTTGAGGATGCAGTATGTCTGGTCAGGATTTATTATTTTGTGTAGAACAGCCGAGATTCGTTTAGCAATAGCCTTTGCTATTACTTTGTAGTCGACGTTTAGCAACGAAATAGGTCGCCAGTTGCCAAGATGAGAGAGGTCTCCTTTCTTGGGTATTAAAACCAAAACTGCCTTCTGCATCGAGTATTGAGTTCTTTCTCTAATGCTGCAAATATTCTTTGCAACCTACGTTTGAGATTTATATCTCTAACCTTTGTCTGTCTTTTTTCTAACATTGTTTGCATACCGGTATAGTTTCTAGTGTAGCGTTTCACAATTGGTAATATTTTTGTGAAATGTCTACTTGACTTTAAGAAGGAGAGAAATTCTTCCTCGGTAATTGGAACATCTTCAGCTCCTGTACTACTAAAAGCAGACTCAGAGATGGTAGATGCCGTATCGGATATGGTATCAAAGTTTTCTGTAGGAACTGTGAAATTCGTTTCCATAACTTCAATGTTTACTTGGGCTTCCGTGACTACAGTTTCGGAGCAACACTGTACATCGGCTTCAATGTTACAGTTTTCCGTTTCATCGTGTTCAGTAACGGTAACGTCACTTTACCTGTTGCTGGTGTCTGCATCTTGATCATCGTGTACTTCCTTATGTAGCGAGGAGGAAACTGATACTGATTCTCGCTTTTGTTCTGTTCGATTTTTCCTTCTGTCGAAATTCTGTGCTGTTATAGGAAGCACAGTTTTTTCATTGCAAGCTGTGGTTTCCACTGCTTCCTCTGTTGAGTCAGTAACCATTGGCATCTGGTTAGTAGAAACTGCTGTAACTACTTTCAATGGATCAGTAGGTTTTTCAGTGCTTTTTTGAAGAGGCGGGAAAGAATTGGTCTCCATAATATCTGTGAAGACTGTTTTCTTACAATTTTTTTTTACATGTCCTATGCCTTGACAGGCATTACAAATCACTTCGTCCATAGACAAATAAACAGTATACAATGCACCATCGACAGGTATAACAATTGATTTAGGAACTTTGGACAAATCTTCAAAAATAAATTGAGCAGTTCTGCGGAACGATTTGATGTGGCTACAACCGGGTATTTTAGATCCAGAAGGTATTTCTCTAAAGCGAAAAAGCAGTTTTCCATATTTGGCCATTTTGTTTTGTATGCTTATGTTGGATATGAATGGGAATGCGTTCGAGAACACAACTCGCGTACTTGCCACTTTGAATCTACGAACCTGAGAGTAGTAAATTTGTCGAATTGTTATACCGCCTTCTTGCGCTAATCGGTCGACATGGTTACCAGATCGGAGAAACATACACACATTTCCTCCAGCAATTCGTGAAACATGGGTTATATTTTGCCCACCAACGAGCTCACTTACCCCTTGTAGGTAATCATCGATTGTGATATTTTCAATGTTGTCAATAATTACTGCTAATTCAGCAGCACTGCTAGTTGGCGTGTTGTCAGTTGTCTGCGACATGTTTGTAGTGGCTGCGCCGTCAGTTGTTTGTGCCCGCATAGCATCTGCGTAGCTTGTTGATGTTGACAAATCGGCCATGTTTCCGCTAACCTCCAAAGTTAAGCGAAAGAATAAATGCCGAATACTCGGCTTTCACGAGTTGGTTCACTACACTTTATGCATCAGTACAAAGATCAGATGAATACTGAAAGACAGTGCACCAATTATATCAGTTTCACACTGTTTTACACTATAAAACTTTCACAGTTTACGAGCTCACAAATACACGTCCACTTTCTGCCAAAGATGATAGATAGATAGATAGAGAGATAGATAGATTTTTTTTTATTTTTTTTATTTGATGGTTGAATGTTTCATTACACTTCCACAATACAAAAACCAATATTAAGGCAGTGCAATAAAATCATAGTTTATACAATTTCTTGAGCTACTCTCTACTAAGAACATTAAAAAATCTGATCCACTGAGATAAATTATAATATGAGGTACTAACATCAAAACTCATTTACACAGTAAACTATTTTCATATTGCCTTGGTTCAAATGATACCTATAAAGAATATCAGTTTCTCTGGATGATAATAGTCACATCACATCTTATTGTCAGGTACGGGTATACTTACAACTTAATTTACATGCAAACTACATACAAAAAATACGTTTGTGCTTCAACAATTGTAGCATAGAACTAACACTACAAGACATGGACACTGCTCAGTAATCACTTTTGAACAATATCATAAAAGTAAAATACTTTAAATTGCTATATATATATATATATATATATATATATATATATATCTTTTTATACATACTTGACAGTTTTTACATCTTTTTTTATCATATTAGAATGATTATCATGGAAACAATCAACAACAAACATACAGCAAGCGTTAATTAAAACTATTTGATGACGCAAAATCCAGTAAGTAACTAACTAACTACATCAAATTTGTTAAAACAACATCTGTAGCTAATGAAATATTTGTCAGTATATGCCCATGGTAGCACGTAGAGCATCCTTTTGCATCCAGTAAGAATGAAAGTCCTTGATTTTATTCTTCCGTTTGGCACGAATCATTTCCAGTTTCGTGCGCCAAGTCACGCGTTGGATGAAGACATCGGTATAGTTCGTATAGTACCGTTTATTTAGTAGGCAAGAGTAATAAGTTCTGTAAATGGTTGAAATGGCAAGAATTATTATGAATACAGTTAAAGTTGTTGCAGCGTCCCGTTTGGTAGAAAATAGCACGCTTAAAATGTTTTCACGTATCGTCAGTTCTAACAGTTTACTGCACAGCTGTTGCACTAAGGTTCATAAGCCGGTGGCTTTCCGGCATTTTAGAAACATATGTGCAGTATCGCCTACATCAGTGCACCACGGGCATTTGTCCTGCTCGCTCATGTTCCATTGATGTATTTTAAACGGTGTCATAACACTGTCGTGTAGAAAACGCCAACAGATATCAGAGTCTAGACTGTTATTTGGAGAACTGTAGATGGCAGACCAGTTGATTTCACCATCCACAAAATCACTGTGTCTTCATGTTGATGTAGCAGGACGTAGAAAGTTTAACTGTATTTGATTGATGTTGCATTTGGCAGTAGGAAACAGAATTTTTTTTGCTTGTAATACCACCGTAAAACTTGATTTCATTATTTGATTCGATGTTGTAATTGGAAAGAAATGGTCTCCAAAGTAACGCTTTACGGATAGATAATTGGAGCATAGTCTTCTGCGCGTGGGAACACTTAGATCGGCATTATTAAACAAGTCTGTGATTTGTTTCCATGAGCCGTCGTCCGTCAGTATTTGTCCCACAGTTTTTACATAGAGCAAACGCCAATCATCAATAAATAAATTACTGGGAAGATATGTAGATTCCATAGTGGCAGGCATTTCAAATCTTCCGTTGTACTGAGTCTTCCTGATGTAAATGGTGACATGTCTTGCCATGCTCGAATTACTGATACGTAAAATGGATCTAGTTGAACTGATTTTGTGACATCTCTTGATATGCTCAAAAACACTGACGGTTTCAGGTTATCGTAATAGACTAAAAAATTTGACCTTTGTAGCATGTGTGCAATATCATCAATATATCCTCTATTTTCAACAAGATGCATAAATGTATGAAGGAATTTTATCCTGTAAGTTCTTATTCTTGCCACAAGATGTACCATTCCAATTCCTCCTCGATTTGGGGGAGCAAAAACAATGTCCTGATTCAACCAATCTTTGCCTGTCCAAATGAAGTTTAAAAGAATTTTGTTAATCGCGTTTACAAATCCATTTGGGGTTTGTAAAACTGAGCATGCGTACACCATTTTGGCTCCTATGAGTTGGTTAATTATTATTTTCCTACCTCTTAGTGAAGTAATATGTCGAAAGTGTTTCCAGTGTTCACAGCAGGTTCTTACTTTGTTGATGAGTATGTCCCAATTTTGTTGCGAGTAGTTTTCCGTAATGCCAAAATGAACACCAAGATACTTTATTCCGTCTGTTTTCAATTCTAGGTTTAATGGTCTGTCTTTCCTCAATTTCCATTTGCCTAGAAAGAGACGAGTTGATTTTTTGTAATTTAGACATGACCCAGATGCTGAAGCATATATATTGTATGTTTGTTGGAATTCAAGAAACCCTTCATTTTCTGTAACGAACACAGCCACATCGTCAGCGTAAGCCGATACAACAAGCGGTCTCATTGACATTTCGACCGAAGAGCCCCATTTGCTTAAACGTCTTCTGCATAGATGTAATAAGATAATGGGTCTCCTTGTCGCACTCCTCTTGTTAACTCGAACGGAGCTAGAATATAGTTCCCCATTCGTACCAGACATTGTGCACCGAGGGACAATGTCTTAATGTGTTCAATGGTTTCCTGTGGAAAGCCAAAAATTCGTAGCGTGTAGAACAGATATTCATGTTCGACTCGGTCGATGCCTCCTGTTTGATCAAGAGACAAAATTGCTAACGCTGTTTTGTCGCTATTAGCTGCGTTGACAACATCACGAAATAGATGTAGGTTCGTGAATATTGATCGACCTGGTACACAATAGGTTTGATCAGGGTTAATTATTTCTTTTAAAACAGATGATTTTCTTCTCGATATTGTCTTGGATATATTTTTATAATCAACATTAAGTAGAGAGATAGGACTCCAGTTCGTGATCAGAGATAAATCTCCTTTCTTTGGTATCAAAACTAGTACAGATTTTCGCATCGATCGTGGTAGTTCATGATACTTCAAAGAGAAGTCGACGACTTTTTTGAAAAACCCTTCTAGGACAGGCCAGAAAACTTTATAGAACTCAACTGACAAGCCATCAAACCCTGGTGCCTTTCCATTTTTCATGCTTTTTAACGAAGTCCATAAATCATCTAAATTTATCTCCTCTTTAACATATTCTTGGGAATCAGTTGATAGCTGTGGCAAAGAAGAGAACAACTCTTGAGAACTTAAATCGCAAGTGTTAGAAGCGGAATAGAGATTTTGGAAATGTTGTCTTACTTCTTTATTAATGAGATTAGGGTCATTTGTCAGACATCCTTGAATCTGGAGTTCCCGGATGACAGGTTTAATTTTGCGTTCTTTTTCAAGCGTAAATAAAAACGAAGTTGGAGCATTACCTTCATGCAAATAGTTTAGATCCACATCATTTCCTTCTTCCCTGGCGGAACGCTCGTAATGCCGTTACAACATTCTTTTTTACAGAGTCTACCTCATTCTTTTCGGTGGCCGATAGAACATCCTCGTTGACAATCTTACCTAATTCTATTACCATTTTCCTTACAAGGCTTGATTTTTCGCGTCTTTCAGTGGTCATATACTCTTGCGTGACTACTTTTACCTCGTTTTTAAATTCATCCCACTTGGACAATAAATTTTGTCCATAAATATCAGTTCTGTTAGAATATGTCTGTATCAGGTCAGTAATTGCTGCAATGTAACTACTGTCTTGTAAAAGGTTGTTACTAAAGTGCCAATAAGGTGATTTATTCTTTGTTGGTGATGTACAGCAATTATATATTACAGCCAAGTGATCAGAATATGTGGGAACTGTTTCACTGGCATAGGTATATGGTAGGTGACTTTTACCGACATAAAATCTATCAATCCGTGAGTGAAGTTTTGGAGGACGTGTCCCTATACAGGGTGTTACAAAAAGGTACGGCCAAACTTTCAGGAAACATTCCTCACACACAAACAAAGAAAATATGTTATGTGGACACGTGTCCGGAAACGCTTACTTTCCATGTTAGATCTCATGTTATTACTTCTCTTCAAATCATATTAAACATGGAGTGGAAACACACAGCAACAGAACGTACCAGCGTGACTTCAAACACTTTGTTACAGAAAATGTTCAAAATGTCCTGCGTTAGCGAGGATACATGCATCCACCCTCCGTCGCATGGAATCCCTGATGCGCTGATTCAGCCCTGGAGAATGGCGTTGTAATATCTGCGATATTCATATTACGACACAGCCTCCCTAAATGCACATTTTAATAATTTCGACGCTTAAATTGTTCCTTCGCCTCAAATCCGTCTCACCGCAGCCAAGAAAGCGAAAGTCTACGCGGAACTCCGGGAGAGAGTGAAAGCGCCTTCAACCCCTATGAAGACATCCCTGTGAAATCGTTTCACGCAAACATATAAACTGGGCCACAACCTAGAGATGGCAGAGTCATAGTCAGCCACCAACAGACTCCACATCAGCAAGAAGAACTCCGACACCAGTAGCCAGTAGCAATAGGGAATAGTTGGTCTCTATTTCACAGCAATCATCTGGACTTAGTCGCTAGCCAAGCGCTACTCTGAACTTAGCTTTTACACCACAGTGGGTGTATAAGTCTTCCTTGAGGTCTCAGCCGGCCATCTCCATATTTACAGTTAAGTAGCCATTTCTTCTGTTTTATTCCTAAGTGTTCTAAGAGAGTATAGAACTTTGTTTCTCTTAGCAACCTTACTGCTGCATTCTGTTATATTTCTAAGTGTTCTAAGAGAGTATAGAACTTTGTTTCTCTTAGCAACCTTACTGCTGCATTCTGTTATATTTCTAAGTGTTCTAAGAGAGTATAGGACTTTGTTTCTCTTAGCAACATTATCTTTGCATTCTGTTTTATTCCTAAGTGTTCTAAGAGAGTATAGGACTTTGTTTCTCTTAGCAACATTACTTCTGCATTCTGTTTTATTCCTAAGTGTTCTAAGAGAGTATAGGACTTTGTTTCTCTTAGCAACATTACTTCTGCATATATGTTACAAGTGGTCTAAGAGAGATCTCTTAGTCAGCATTGTCTAGAGGTATAAGTGAATGAAGAGCTTGTTTCCCTTAGCTAAACAATTCTGTTAGTTTAATACTACTACCATAGGAGGGAACTTGGTTTCCTCAGTTACTTCATTTATTCATCCATGATATAAAATAAGGAAGGGCAAGCAGAACCTGCTACCCTAGTATTTGTATGTACCTAAAGGGTATCCATTAAAACCATCTATTGTGCAAAGCTTGTCTTTACATTCAGTATTACCATCAGATTCTATCCTCTATCTCCCCTGGTTCTCGGCGGGTAGCCGCTCGCCTGTCGAAACCAGGTATAACTCAATCGAGAATACCTAACAGCGGTACGAACCATGTCCCCCAGTCTCGGAGGCTCTTCACAGATTTCTGAGGAACTCCGGGATGGGACATAAAAATAATTTGGTGTCATGTGTGGAGGTTCTTTTATCGCTTAAAAAGTTATTAGAGTTAAGATAGTTTGTGCTATTATTTAGTACACATAGATAGATCCTTTGGACTTCTTGTCACGAGTGACAGAGTCCCTACTTTCATTGCCAGCTATTCCCTACTCATTATACTGGTGTCGGAGGTTAATACATTATTTTTCAAAGGCAGAACAGCAATTAGAACAACGATTACAGGCAGATGTGTGTGGACGAGAAGAGGACCGTTGTTCCAAGAAGGATGATCACGCAGAACAAGAAAGTGCCAACTGAAGCAAGAAGAGGCATCGTAGGCAGTACGCCATCCAGCAGTTTCATCATCATCATCATCATGATCATGATATCACCTCACTTTTCAAGTAAGTTTTAGTTAAGGACAGAAACTTTAAGTCTATCCGAGTGTATTCAGTTAGTGTTATTTTATCAGTGACTGAGAGAGAGCTCAGTCATGCGGTTGAGCCAGGAGAGGTTCAGACCGTGATTTTAAGTGGTTTTGTGCGTAGCAGGGAAGGTTACGTGTCAAGAGAATATAATGATGAAAGTGTTTAGGTGTGGCGAGGAGGTCACACGTGTGGCGAGTAAAGTCACAATTTTTGTTTTGATAAAGGTGTTAGGTCGCGGATAGTGCCTAATATGAATAGTAAGTGTCATAAACGGTGGCACACTGTTGATAAACGTGGTGATCTGTGTAATCCACGGTTGTTGTAAATGTACAGGACATATAGATGTCTGGAAGTAGAGTACTTTAATGTTGGATCAAGTAGCACTATAGATGTCCCTAGAAAGCGGTGATGAAGCCGGTGGGAATTGCGAATAGATATTTCGAGAGAACGGTGATGAATCCGAAGAGAAGGTAGAACTTAAAGGCTGTTAGCAGACGAACAGGGCAGTTGGTTCACGTCTGTATGGGTCTTATAATGGCCGTAGACTGCTCAAGTAGGAATTAGGTTTTGTTGTCGGTGGACGACCAGTAGAAGTCGGTCGACGTCTATAAAATGCCAATGTAAATATGATTTTAATGTCATACTTTGTAAAGCAACCAGTTATAGAATTATTCAGTTATAAATTCTCACTAAAGTTTAATTTACGATTCTCTTCAAGAAATGTTAGAGAGTATCGTCAAATATAATAATAATAAGAAAATGTTAATTATAAGTGTAGTTAAACAACTTGTTCAGTCTTAGGACCGGTTGACGTAGAATTAGGGATAAGTAAAAATATATTAGGTGACATACTTGGTTCATTTAACAGACACGGAAGGTATTCATATCATATAGTAGTTTAATTGGGAGTACTTGCGAAAGGCAGTGCAATTTTAACCTATGTTACAAGACTTTTACTACGGAGTGACAACAAAAGATCCATGTGAAAAAAAAGTTTGATTATTAATCAAATGTAAATTCCATTTACGATGCATGCGAGGATGACGCTACTCGATCTTTCAGTCTTCGGACGCTATTTCACGGGTTAACAAGAGTTCTTGTTTTACAAGCGTAATAAATACGTCAGAAGAAGTCAGCTTTAATCATGGTAGAAATTCAGTTGAAGGAATTCATACGTTAGTCCCATCAGCAATTTATAAATTTAGATCAGTAAAAGAATACTTAGATGGAAATTTCAGACAAGAACGAATGAACTTCAGAAGCAAATAAAATAGATTACATAACACGGCAAGAAAGCTATCCACAGTTAGGGAAAGGTTAATCTAGAACTACACATAAGTAACCAACTAGATAATCACGAATTCCATGTAATAAACACGGTAGTAGATATTCCTTATCACGGGCAAATATGGAGAGACATTCTTTAAAATGAGAAAGCTATTTCGGATTACAACTGTAGAAGTTTACACTTATACTGGGGAACAATTACCATTCACAAGTGAAGAGAAACCATCCCCCACTGACGTAACTATAGGTTCGCAAGAAGAAAAATAGTTCGACTTTTGGTCAAGTCAACTTCCGGTCTAACCGAAGGGACCATCTATAGAGAGAAACAAGAATCTATTATTTTAACCCCTGGCGTTGTAGAACGACTTAATAATGGATCATGTTTAGTTTAACCAGTATTGTGAATGCCTCAGAACAACCATTAATTTCAGTTACGAACTATTTCTTGATGAGGAGATTCCTAACACCGTACCATTAAACTCTTATAAATGCCGGGAAATATATACCCAACCATTTAAGACATTTCAGCGCGAGCTAGTGAATTGCGAAAGCAATTAGAGACGGGTCACAAGTCTTCAGAAGAATAATCGGATATTCTCAGACTATAGGCTGAACTCGACGATGTTTTCTTTATGCCCGGAGATAGATTATCATATACCGACATATTTAATAACTAGCTTCGAGCCCGTCAAAAATGACGGTTTGAATCCAATATCCTGGCAGTTCATTTTTTTTAGTTGGTTAATTATATGGAATTGTTATTACATAATGCTATTGGCCTGGATTTTGTAATGTTCTATATATTTCATTTGCAGTTCACATAGCGATACAGTAGTAACTTCTACTGAATTATTGACGATGGAAGTATAGAACCAATAAAAAAATTGAAAAATTAGGAATCCCACAAAAACTTTTGCTGTCAATGTAATATCAGTTTTATTCCTGGTCCAGGCACAATTCAGCACGATAAATATGAAACTTCTTTCCCCCGTAATAAATAATACTTCCAGTAACATGGCGCTTATGAAAACAGTTTAAATGGTTTGTAAAACTCATTTCAGAGCGAATTATGCTGTAACAAAATATGTCAGTTGCGATTTTGGTCAACTTAGCCCCAATCTACACTAACATTGCATTCGAAAATCATAGCTTTTATTACCCTCATATGAATAACGACAGGCAGCACCTATGGTGGTAGTCTGAATTTATTGTGGAAAAGATTGCATGAAACAGCGAATATCGACCATTTTTAATTAAATCATCGTGATATGAGTACCATACTGTGGTTAGATTATCAGAGTATTTGACTATGATTTATTTAAATAAATACATTTTACTTTAATGACGGAAAGTATAATATCAAAAACGGATAACGGTCATTTATCTCGGTGATACATTTCATGATTCGTAAATATGGTGTAAACTTTTTTCGAGTTTTTAATTAACTTCATTGTTACTTATCATCTGGCAAAAACATTCTTAGGTTATGTTTTAACCTCGTTCTTATAACTGGTACAGATAAAATAACGCAAACATGGAATACTCTTCTCCTTGCATTAATTTTTGCATCTAGTTGTCATAAATAAACAAAAAGCAACATGTAAATTTAAACGAACGTACCAAC
This sequence comes from Vandiemenella viatica, assembly GCA_031002005.1. Taxonomy (NCBI): domain Eukaryota; kingdom Metazoa; phylum Arthropoda; class Insecta; order Orthoptera; family Morabidae; genus Vandiemenella; species Vandiemenella viatica. The sequence goes on along the minus strand of JARYHS010009136.1, from coordinate 253,160 downwards.
TGTAACTTAGTAACAGAGCTTAGTAACGTATGATTGCCTCGCATTAATTTTCTATCTCTGCTCGCCTCTATTTGGCTGCAAGAATATCTTTGTTGAATTGCAAATTATAAATTGAAATCATTTTTAATTATATCTTTCGTGATATGAGTACCTTATTCTGGTTAGATTATCAGAATATTTGGTTATATTTTATTTAAATAAATGCATTTTTATAATTTCGAAAACGGATAACTGTTATTTATTTGACTGATACATTGCGCGATTACTTACCTTTCTCTTAGTTTTTAGTAAACTTCATTGTGTCTTATCGTCTGCCAAAAAAAATTCTTAGGTTATGGTTTAACCTAGTTTTGATAACTGATACAGATAGCGTCAATATTGAATCCCCTTCTCCTTACATGAATTTCTGCGTCTAACTGATAAAATAGCGTAAATATTGAATCTTCTTCTCCTTACATAAATTTCTGCATCTAGCTCTAAATAAACGAAAAGCAAGATGGTGGTACGAATGTAATATGGTGGTTGATGATTGGCCGTTCTTTAGCCAATAGGTGAAGCAGCTATAGACGACGCACGCAGACGCCACGTTAGCGTTTTATATAATAGGATAATACCAGAGACACACGGGAAGGTAATAAACACAAGAGCTTTACAAAATTCCAGAAACCCAAACGAATTATCTTACATAAACAGACAGATAAAATGCAAGCGAACAGTATTTTGTTTCAAGTAAAAACGCGTGGAAACCGTTATTAATCCCGAAGAAATTAGATTTTTTAGGTACACATAAATTGAGGATCATTGTTAATTATACAAAGCTAAACAACAAAACCATAGGAGATACTTTTAATTATCTAACATCACCAACGTGCTTGAACAACTGAGAAAAGCCATTGCTTAAAATATTAAATGAACCATTACATGGGAACTTAAACAGGAGTAACACAAACAAAATAACAGAAGAAAGCTATTCAAACTTTGACGAAAAAAAAATGATGATTACTATAACATTGTTACACTATACAGAATTTTGAACGTTTTAAAAACGTCAGACTCGAGAGATTTGCCGATAACTTATACATAAAGAGTATTGTCAAAACCGAAATTAAATTATATAAATAGAACTGTTTGCGATTTTGTGCCAGATACGCATTATGTTTCAATAATCACAAATCATCATCTCCTAACCCAGATATTTAAAGTGCAATAATTTTCTTGAAAATTAGAGATTAGAATTATCAGGTCATAAAAAGTAGTAACAATAATAGTAAAAATTCACAAGCCTTAATCTGATTTACAGAGATTCCAGCCAAAGCCGAACCTGCGGAAGGATCAAGAGCTACCGACAGTAAACGCATAGCAAATTAGTAACGTAGATTGATAGAAGAATTTGTAAAAGCATTGTAAATTTTGTTAGAAAAATTGGATTCCAAACGCAAAATCTGAAATACTAAAAATAAGGATGTAGAATAAAATGTCAACCCATATGGATGTAAATTACAACGTGTATGTTTTTCAAAAAGTAAAAAAGGGGTCGAGTAGATAAATAATGGTAATCTCAGCATTTAAAGACGAATGCAAAACGATGTTATTTAATACATGCGTAAACACCAATGCTAAAAATGGCTTTACCTAGTACGTACTACAATGTGGTAGAAATACGAACGCATCACGTACATTCCAAGAGGGAAACTAAAACGACAGTTGTAACATTACTTTATTCAGATGAATTTAAATTAAAAACTAAAAATCTTTTGATAAATTATCGCAGCAACAGTTATCATCGACTTAAAGAATAAACGAAAGTTATTATGATAAGATTCAGAATCCAAATTAGTACATTCGAAGGAAGACAAATCCTTCAGAAGAGAAAATTAGACTCATAGTGAGTAAGCTGACCTATCGGAAACTAAAGATCCTGAAGTAATTAGTAAACCTTAAACATCCATGCCAATAGTTTAAAAGGAATTTTGAAGCCGATATATGTTGGATGCTAGATGTTTTAGTATTCACATGCTACGCAGGAGAGGACGTTCAAATCCATAAAATACAATCACCACCTCGCCTGTACTATAGTAATACATGAAAGGCTGAGTTATGTACTACTACATAGAAAAATTGTAAATTTTATTAGACTAGATGTCCTTATGAATAAATTTTCACAGACCGAAAGTTGTGCAAATTTATCCTTTGACTCTTGTGGAAATAAATTATTTCAGTTAAACTCAAGTAATAAAGTAGCATACAAAAATAATAAAGGAAGCCCATTGCTTAATATTCAATTAACAAAGCACAAGTAACGTAAAACGTGCGGATTCTTTAACTTCTGGGAAAGAAACAAACAGACTACATGAAATTATTGACATTAAATAGCAGACAACTAACAGTAGTTAGCACCACTTTAAAATTTAAGCTAGAAGCACGAAACGAAAAAGTTTAGCCGACATAATGACGATGCGACGGAATGATAGAATGACGATATGTTTCCAATAATGTGAATAACAAATTTATTTAAGGAGAATAGCAGTAGTGTTAGTTATTAAAATTTTTGAAGAGATTATTAGATGCTATAATTATTTTAGAATCACACGTAATGAATTTAACTCAGTTCGAATTGTGAACTGTTTTTAAGTTTTCGTAATGACTTAAAGTACTTCAAGTTTCTTGTTCCTTTAACTGAAGCTTATTTATAACTAAGATAATAGAGTTAAATGTATTATATGATATGTAATTCATGCACCCCTCAATTACAATGATGCCTATTGAATCTAATCTAAATCCAGGTAGCTGTATGTAGATTCAACCTGAAACTTAAGTGCGAAAGTAAAATATTCTCATTTCATAATTTTCTAAATTTAAACTAGGTCTTGAGTAACCTACAGTGTCTCATATTCCTAACAAGTCATAGAACAGTCAGTGAAATTGTTAAGGTATCATCTGTGTTGAATTTTGTAGCCACAATGATTTCATAGCCATCACTATTTAATGTAAGGACTTGTGTAGTTAAATTATAAGAAATGTTTCCATAGAAAAAGGTTCCCATTTCAAAATAAACTTCATCCTAATTTTTATAGCTCGGTATTTGTGCAGTATATATAAAAGCAAATTATCTGTGCTTCAATGTCAAGACAAATCTGATTAATATGAAAAATTCTATAAGAGAGTGAATAGTTCTGGAAAGTGATATCTTTATTATTGAAGGTAAAATGTTTACTTTATCCACAAGATGTTCTAAAAACCTAGAATAGACTTCAAGAAAAATGACACATTTGAAGTTTGGCATAATTTTTGCCTGGTAGGCAATTGAATACATCTTTGACAATAACAAAGTGTTTTATCCCTGAACAAGTAATGTTTTGTTCATATTCAGTAATTTTTATTGTTAAAATTATTTGTATAAATGACAAGACGGTTAATTCTTGTATTTATCATTACTGACGGGTATTTGAGACTGTTTACACGAATCAGTATAATTTATTTTCAATGTGTTAAATGATCATAAATGTTTAGTTATTAGTTTTGTCCAGTAATTGAGTTCTACAGAGAGTAGCAGAGAGAGAGAAAAGGTTTTAGCAGATGGAATGAAGAAAATAGAACTCTACATAGTCGATTATGTGAAAACTAATGATCTCGCCATGAAACGTTTAGCAGCTATGTTAGCTATAAACGAACACCTTATACAGTTAACCGCCATTTTCGAAGAAATCATCAGAGAATATGACTTGTTGATCACCGCCATTGTTAATGCTCAAAAAGGAATTTTGGAACCCCACATAATCAACCCAGTTCAAATTGTGAACTATTTAAAAGTTATTCGTGATGACTTGGAAGATCTTAAGTTCCCTGTACCTCTAACTGAGGCTTATGGTTATTTAATGCTTAAGATTATAGATTTAGACGTATTTCTAGCTGGTAATATTTTAGGATATGTTATTCATGTGCCACTTATTGATAATAATGTTTATAACTTGTACAAGGTCATTCCATTACCCATTGAGTCTAAACTGAGTCCCGATAGTTACATGTACATTCAACCAGAAACTGAGCTTTTGCTAATTGACGATTCTAAACGCCATTATGTTAAGTTAAACTTAAACCGCCTTGACTGTAAAATCTTAGACTCAGACAGCCGTATTTGTAGGCAAACTTTTGTATTACTGTCCACCTATGATCATGAGGAATGTGAGGCTAAATTGCTTCAACCTGTACGGGAAATACCCGAGGATTGCGTCAAGAAAGTAGTGCAACTAGAGCAAAGTCTATGGACTCACCTTGGTAACAACGAATGGCTATTTTTAATTCCTAAAGATGAAGGATTAACAATTTTATGTGGAACCAGAGCACCCACCGATATTATCTTAAAGGGACTTGGCAAAGTCAAATTTTTAACTCGTTGTAAGGGTTATGGTACTCGTGTATACATTCAGTCCGATAATATCATTCAGACCAACGTAACCAGTATGGACGTTGTTCCCAACTTAAGCATGAATATAGACTGTTGCATCAACACTAAAGGAAATATTAACATCTCAAGTTTATTAGTCAATCTCCCAATGGAGAAGACCGCCTTACAGTTAGACGATTTAAAAATCGCAGGACACAAACTTTCCGAACTCGAGATGGAGATCCAACGACAAGAGCAGACCATTAAAGCTCCTTTTTCCATAAGCACATCCGTTATGGCATACGCCAGCTCTGTACTCATAACCATATGTATTTTCTGTTGTTGTATCAGATATTGTAAGTTTTGCAAGGATTGTTGCAGGAGATTAAGCCGCTACTTCAATAGTGACTGTTGCGGAAGGATATGTATCCAAAACACCATCATAAATGAAGGCCGCGAATCCAGAATCACGACCCGTCCACCATCACTCAATTCCAGCCACGAGCAGGTCATCTTCACAAGAGTACCCAGCTCTGGGGAAGGACACGCTGCTATCTCCGCCACTGAAGACTCCTGCCTCACCAAGCGCATCGACAAAAGATAGGGTCACCTAATGGGGTACTTGACTAATTTTGGGAAAGTACTCAGTATTGTAGCTGGTCATCTACTATATACAAAAAAAATATTATTACTTGAAATAACGAACGGCAAATAGCAAAATTTTGCATTTTTATGCAATGATTTGAATATTGGCGCCAAAACGCTCCCAGCTGTCAGTTGGTCTCTTGTGACGTCAGTTGTTGGCTCGTGCCATTGTAAACATATAGGCGGTATGCTTATTTTATTAATAAAATGAGTTCTAGAGTTTACAAATGGTGTGTGGTGCCTCTGTGTGTAAACACGACCTTTAATGCACCAAACAAATTGTTTGTTTCCGTACCACGCAACGAAGTAGTTGGAAAAAGTGGTTAATGCTTGCACGACGCGATCCGGCTTATGTGTCTACAACACCCTCGATATATTTTTGTGAAGAAAATTTTGACGAAAGTTTGTGCTTAATATTTTATTAAGTTTAATAAGTTATGTACGTCAATATTTTGTGCTATGATAAACTTAAATTATTACCGGTAAATAAATTACGACCCTGGAGGTTAAAATGCTGTTCGTTGTAAATGCATCTTTTTTTTATTGGTATAGTTGCCGAACGATTTGGAAAACTATATAATATATCATATAATGGGATCAGTATCAAAAGTACTAATGAATCCAAAAAAAATTATTCTTTACTTTTGATTTCTGTCTTCGAGTTACTGAAGATCCATCATCGAATTTAGATTTGGAGAAATTTTTCTTCTGGTCGAGGCCGCATTTCGACCTAACCACTTTTGAGATAGTATATCTCGAGAACTAAGCGAGATATCAAAAAATTTTATTCCTTACATTCAATTTGTCACGTTACTTAAGAATCTGTCAACAAATTGCGGCGCTACGATTATCGTAGAATCCCCGCTTCAACGAATATCGAAAAATATTTCGACCTGAATAGGACGATAGTTTACGATATTCTTAGAAAACATGATCAAAATATTTTTCTAGCTATACAAAAACTTGTATAACCTCTAATAGAGAAAGAAAAAGCTTTATATTCACAACATTACTGCCGAAAAAATAGCGTCGAACGAATGTGAACAGATTTAACTTTAACTAACCCAGCGCGGCAAAAAATAGTTGTAGAAATCACTCAAGGATTTTTTAAAATAGTAATTATACTAACAATTAAATACTGCACATGATTCTGCGAAGCAACAGTCATATTAAACACATTTTAAAAGATACTACAATGAAATACTCGAAATTACTCGAAATGTAGACCTGTTGATTAAAATCGCAAATTACCAATCTGTATTAAGTAAAACGCACCACTAACACACACGCTTCTAAAATACCTTATATTCTAACGTTTTTTCGTAATATGGTATTATGTATAACATATAACAAGTAAGTATTTACTTGGACGTTTTACATTCCGGAATTCTGGTGAGCGGAAATCGGTGTTTGATGCAAAAACACTCCCAGCATCATCACGTCAATTCTGGGCAAAATAGAGCTATTTGCCTTGATAAAACCAACTTCCATTGCGAGTATAAGAAGAACAAATGTTTTACAGCCAGCACTGAAACCTTAACAAACTTAAATAAGCGACGGAAAGATGTTCTCCGCATGAGAATACACGGCAGCTAAGCTAGCGCGGCCCAACAACTGACGTCATGCGCTCCGATTGGTGTTTCGTGTCACGTGACTAACAGCTGTCGTTTCACATTTTTATTTTATTAAAAATAGTATGTTTTTAACTCCTATCCAGAAAATGAAGTTGATTTTCGGTATCCTAACAACTTACTCTATCAGTGTAAATTAAGGTTTCATGGTTTCATAGTTAGTGTCAAGTACCCCATTGTCACAGGTGTAGCTTTAGACCATTTGCATTATAATTAGAGTCTTATTTTAAGGTCACCCAATTAACACGGGTGTATTTTAGATGATTGGTTTATAAGTAGCTTCTTATTTTAGGTTCACCCTATTTGACACATGTTTAGTTTTAGCCCCTTGCATTATAATTAGCGTCATACACCTGGCTGAGCCTTCTTGATCGACAATGCAATTGCTGCAACTAGTTAGTCGTTGCACCAATTCTTCGGGAGGGGGACGTGTAATATCTGCGATATTCATATTACGACACAGCCTCCCTAAATGCACATTTTAATAATTTCGACGCTTAAATTGTTCCTTCGCCTCAAATCCGTCTCACCGCAGCCAAGAAAGCGAAAGTCTACGCGGAACTCCGGGAGAGAGTGAAAGCGCCTTCAACCCCTATGAAGACATCCCTGTGAAATCGTTTCACGCAAACATATAAACTGGGCCACAACCTAGAGATGGCAGAGTCATAGTCAGCCACCAACAGACTCCACATCAGCAAGAAGAACTCCGACACCAGTAGCCAGCAATAGGGAATAGTTGGTCTCTATTTCACAGCAATCATCTGGACTTAGTCGCTAGCCAAGCGCTACTCTGAACTTAGCTTTTACACCACAGTGGGTGTATAAGTCTTCCTTGAGGTCTCAGCCGGCCATCTCCATATTTACAGTTAAGTAGCCATTTCTTCTGTTTTATTCCTAAGTGTTCTAAGAGAGTATAGAACTTTGTTTCTCTTAGCAACCTTACTGCTGCATTCTGTTATATTTCTAAGTGTTCTAAGAGAGTATAGAACTTTGTTTCTCTTAGCAACCTTACTGCTGCATTCTGTTATATTTCTAAGTGTTCTAAGAGAGTATAGGACTTTGTTTCTCTTAGCAACATTATCTTTGCATTCTGTTTTATTCCTAAGTGTTCTAAGAGAGTATAGGACTTTGTTTCTCTTAGCAACATTATCTGCATTCTTGTTTTATTCCTAAGTGTTCTAAGAGAGTATAGGACTTTGTTTCTCTTAGCAACATTACTTCTGCATTCTGTTTTATTCCTAAGTGTTCTAAGAGAGTATAGGACTTTGTTTCTCTTAGCAACATTACTTCTGCATATATGTTACATTTCTAAGTGGTCTAAGAGAGATCTCTTAGTCAGCATTGTCTAGAGGTATAAGGGAATGAAGAGCTTGTTTCCCTTAGCTAAACAATTCTGTTAGTTTAATACTACTACCATAGGAGGGAACTTGGTTTCCTCAGTTACTTCATTTATTCATCCATGATATAAAATAAGGAAGGGCAAGCAGAACCTGCTACCCTAGTATTTGTATGTACCTAAAGGGTATCCATTAAAACCATCTATTGTGCAAAGCTTGTCTTTACATTCAGTATTACCATCAGATTCTATCCTCTATCTCCCCTGGTTCTCGGCGGGTAGCCGCTCGCCTGTCGAAACCAGGTATAACTCAATCGAGAATACCTAACAGCGGTACGAACCATGTCCCCCAGTCTCGGAGGCTCTTCACAGCTTTCTGAGGAACTCCGGGATGGGACAGCGTATTGTATCACGGCCGTCCACAATACGAGCGGTGAATCGAGGAAGTACATACTAACGAAACTAAAATGAGCCCTAACATGGAAAGTAAGCGTTTCCGGACACATTTCCACATAACATATTTTCTTTGTTTGTGTGTGAGGAATGTTTCCTGAAAGTTTGGCCGTACCTTTTTGTAACACCCTGAATATGTGTAGCTTGCTAGATTAGGGTGATGCGTTCGCCAGATGTCACAGAGTTCATTTGAATTAATAATCTGTTGTAAGTTATTAGATAGTACTTTGCGCTTCTCTGTGGTAAAACTCCTATCAATTTCATCCAGCGTAAGGTTCCAGTCACCTCCCATTACTATAGTTTCAGTACTGGCTATTGTACTGAGATACTTTCGTACTTTCGACAGTACATCATCGGCTAAAAGTGAATCATAAGGTAAATACACATTAATTAGGTTAATTTTACTTCCTAATACATGAATTCTAGCACTTTGAGTGTAACCTGATACAATAATTTTGCAGGATTTGAAATGATCGATGTCTGTAATAATCATTGTTCCACTGTTCATATTGATACTTGGATTATTTGCAATGTAGAAATATGACATGTACGGTGATATGGGCACAATTTGTAGATTTGTATCTTGCAGAAATATGATGTTAACTTTTGTTCTTCAGATGAATGGGACTAATAACATTTGTTTAGATGGAGATGAGATACCTCTTGTATTCACGGTATCAGATTTAATCATGGCGTTGAGATTAAGTTTGTACAAAACAATCAGTTTGATATAATAGGTTTGTTTTGTCATTCCCTGTCAAGCGCAGCTGCCATTCTTTGCAGTCTACCTTAATATAAAATTCCTGACTTTTACAATTTTTTTCTATAGCATAGACTGCATCGCTGGCATGTTCTTGGTGTAACGCTTCACCAAAGGAAGAATTCTCGTAAAATGCCTGCTGGCTTTCAAGAAGGAAAGAAATTCTGCTTTTGTTATCGGTTCATCTTTATTTCCCGTATCTCAGAGAGCAGTTTCTAGAAGAGTAGACCCACACTCCCAGACACTATCGACGTCATCAGTTACGATCTCAATGATATCTAGATTCTCTTGCTTTTCCTCAATTTCCATTGTGAAAGTCAGTTCGGTTTCTTGTGCTTTATGCCCTTTAGCGAGTTGCAAAGAGGTTGGTATTTCAGTACTTTTATTTTTCCTTACTGATAGTGTCATTTCTTCTTTGTTTGGATGGTGTTCTTCCCGATTCCTTTTCTCAGCAAGTTGAGTTAGGCTACAACACCGATTTAGAATTTGACTTGGTTCGTTACAGCTTTGAGTTGTAGATTCTTCAACAAGCAGAGATTCTAGAGATCGGCGTCTATGATTATGCATTTTTGTCAACTTCAATGGCCGTAGGCGAATCACTGTCAGGTTTTTGGTGGGGTGTTTCAGGAGCAGTTGGTGTCACTTCTCTCGGGAGTTGTACCGGTGTGATCCTAAATTCTCCATCTGCAGAAAGAGATACTTTCCTTGTGTTTAGCTGCGGGAAATTCTCAGCTAAGTTTTGCTCCACATCTATTTTTTTGCAATTTTTTTTTGACATGTCCTATTCCCTGACACGCGTTACAAACTACATCGTCCATTGATATATAAATCATGTATGCAGTGCCTTCGTGAATAATAGTAACTGCTTTCGGAACTTTGGATATATCCTCGAAGATGAAGTGAGCCGTTCTTCGGAAAGATTTTATGTGCGCGCAACCAGGAATCCTGGAACCAGATGGAATTTCCCGAAATCTGCCTAGTAATTTTCCATATTTTATCATTTTGTTAGCAATGGCGGCATTTGAAATGAAAGGATATGCATTAGAAAACACTACCCGTGTGGATGCCATTTTGAACCGTCTTAACGATGCAAAAAATATTAGTTTTAACAGTTATTCCACCTTCTTGCACCAATTGATCCACATGTTTTTCAGATTTTAAAAAGACACATACAGAGCCACCGCTGATTCGAGAAACATGAGTGATATTTTTGAGCGCCAACAGCTGCACTCACCCCAATAATATAGTCGTCGATGTTGGTGTTCAACGTTGTCGATTACCACTGCCAGCTCAGCTGCTGTGGCCACAGATGTTCGCTCCGTGAAGTTGTCATGGTTGTTCCGTGTCGATTCGTTTCCTCGAACGCCGTCAGCTGTTTGCGCTCGAGTAATATCTGCGTAGCTTGTTGATGTTGGTATAGCGGCCATATTTCCGCTAACCTCCATGGTTTAGCGAAAGAATAAAAGCCGAATTCTCGGCTTTCACGAGATAGTTCACTACACTTTTGCACCAGTACAAAGATCAGATGAATACTAAAAGACAGTGCACCAATTATTTCAATTTCTCACTGTTTGATACTATAAAACTTTCACATTCAGTTTCAATGGATGATAATAGTCACATCACATCTTATACTCAGGCACAGGTAAACTTACAACTTAATTTATATGCATTACATTACTAAAAATTTCATTTGTGCTTCAACAATTGTAACTTAAGAGACAACACTTACAAGACATGGAGACTACTCAGTAATAATTTTTGAACAATATCTTCAAAGGAAAATACATTAAAGTTCATTATATTAACAGACTTTTAGTAAGCAACTTCAGTTTCTTATTCGAAGGACACACATAGTACGGAGCCTATTGCATTATTATTGTTCTTTAATTTTATTTCTCTTCTTCACTCTTATCAGTTAATCACAGATTCTCCAATAAACACAGACTTATAATTAACAGTAAAAATATTGTTTTTAAATGACCAGATGTAACACCTTTAAATTGTAGACAGTCACAAGGTTACATAAAAAATTCAGAGTGAGTTTTCCGTATTCTGATTATTTGAACACAGAACATCTAAAACGTTGCTCGGAGGTGCAGTACCTAATATGCTCTGGAGGAGCATATGTATTAACCTCCAGATGATTGATGACACTCGAGAAACATATGTTTCATCGTGTCCTCTATTTGGCACCAAGGGCAAAGATTATCGTTTCTCATAATCCACTGGTATAGCTTTACTGGCGTTACGAAGCTTTCATTGAGGAAGTGTCAGAATATATCCGAATCAAGGCTGTTACATGATTTTCTATACAAATTTGACCAGTTTAACCAGCTATTCACGTAAACGCTGCTTCGGTGTAATGTCGTATCTGGTTTTAATGTTGCTTGAAATATTTCGTAGATTTTCTTCCTGCTAGATGTACGTTTCACCGACTCTTCGTTGAGACAGACTAAGAAACTTGGCCTTGTAATTTCTGAGGTCACAGTTACTGGCATCAAGTGGTCTGCAAAACAGGTTTTCACGCGGAGGTAGTTTGAGCATAGCTGTCGTCGTGTAGAAATTGTCAAGTCTTATTGGATCATAATTAGTGTGATTGGCTTCCAAGATGCATCTGCTGTCAGTAAGTCTCCGACCAATTCAGCGCCTATATGTCGCAATTCTGGAATAAAGAGTGTAGATGGAAAGTGGATGGCGTTCCATAGAGGCAATCGTCGAAGATCGGCAACTTTTTCAGGATTGTTCTTTGGCTTTGGATTGGACTCATGCCAAGTTTGTACTGCCGATTTATAGAAGGAATTCAGGCTGTGGACATATGCTTCGCTTGGTGTTTTATGCATAAATTGTGTTACGTCATGTCTGTTCCAATTGTTTTTTTTTTTTTTTTTTTTTTTTTTTTTGTTTCTTCCTTTTGGTTATTATTTACTAGTGTTTCAATAAACTTCATTCGAAACGTTCTGATATTTGCTCCCAAATGTGTTAGTCCTATTCCACCGTTACGGGTATTAGGGAAGACGACATATTGACTTAGCCAACGTTTTCCAGTCCACAAGAAGTCGAGGAACAGAAGATGAAGTTGACGTACAAAGACTTCAGGTGGTTGAAGAACGGAGCAGACATACACTAACTTTGACCCAAGTAATTGGTTGATTAATATCTTCTTCCCCCGTAGGGACGTGATGGGGTAGAGAAGTTTCCATCGTTCAACTCGCGTTTTTATTTTTCCCTGGAGATTTTCACAGTTGTTTTGGTCATGGTCTTCTGTATTTCCAAAGTGAATGCCCAGTAGTTTCATACCATCGCGCTTCCACGTAATGTTGAGAGGGGTATCTGTTCTGCAAATCCATGAACCAGAGTAAAGACCTTCAGATTTTCCGAGGTTGAGACACGCATCCGAGGCCTTACCGTATATATTGTAAGTTCTTTGCAGTTCCAGTATTCCTTCATTATCTGTTTATTTATTTATTTTCAAATAGCCTACGGCTAATATATATACAAACAATTACAATTCATACATCATATTAAACATAAAACAGAAAAAAAACAAATATAAACAGACTGTTATTTTCAATGAACTCCTTCATGAGAAAATATCACAATCTCTTTCCTCTAACCATTTACCCAGCTTTTCTCTAAAACTTGCAACAGTTTTGGTCCTTTTTATTTCATCAGGTAATTTGTTAAATATTTTTAAACCTTTGTGCAACACTGTTTTCTGTGCTTTACTACTTTTATTATAAGTCGAATGGAAATGATTTGCCTGCCTTGTCTTATAATTATGTACATCATTATTCTTTTGTACTAATCTAGTCACATATCTTGGTAATAAACTACTTTCCAATCTATATACAAAAGTCATTACATCTCTAATAATTTCCTTTTCAATATGTAAATATCCTAGGTCCTTAAGCATATTACTGACATTTTCAGTTCGTCTTTTATTTAGAACAGCCCTCATTCCCTTATTAAAAGTATTTTGCAGTTTCATAATTTCTCTTTTGCTTGCCATGATTAATACTGTGGAGCAGTATCTTATGTGAGGCAGCACAATTGCTTTAAACAATAGCTGTTTACCTGGTTTAGATAACACTTTTCTTAATTTGTATATTAAATTTACCTTTTTTGCTACTTTTTTATTTATATAATCTACATGATCTATAAACTTAAGCTTATTATCAATGACTACACCAAGGTATTTATAATTTTGAACCCACTTAATTTTAGTTCCATTAATCACAACAGAATGCTGTGCTTCTGCCTGTTCCCTAAACAACTTTTTCCCCATCACCATACATGTTGTTTTTGCCACATTCAGACTTAACAAATTTTTATTCAGCCATTCATTAACTAATTTTAACTCTTTATTAATTACCTGTATCATTTTTTCTAGATTATTTCCATAATAATAAATTAGTGTGTCATCTGCAAACATGTGAATTTTACAATACTTCAGTATTTCTGCCAGATCATTTATATACAGTATAAATAATAGGGGACCAAGTTTACTACCCTGGGGGACTCCATGTTTCACTTCTCTTTCTTCTGATAGAACCTTATTGAATCTAACCCTCTGATACCTCTTTGTTAAATAATTTTCTAACCATGCATAAACCTCCCCAGTGATATTATACATATTTTTTAATTTTTTTAACAGCAGTTCCCTGTTTACAGTTTCAAATGCTCGCCTAAAGTCCAAAAATACTGCTATTACTCCCTCTCCCTTATCAATTGCATCTAACCAATTTTCTACAACCAACTGAATTGCAGTCTCCGTGCTATGCTGTTCCCTAAATCCTGATTGGTATTCAGTTATGAGATCATTTTCCTTTGTAAAACTTAGTAAAGTCTCATAAGCTATTGTTTCAATAAGTTTTTCTATCAATGGCAAATTATTTATTGGCCTAAGATCTACACACTTAGAACTACCCTTTACTTTAGGAACTGGTGCAATAATAGATGTTTTTAATTGCTTTGGCAACACTCTTTGTTTCAGTGATTCATTAATTATACTAGTTACTGTACTCCCTACCAAAGGCCATACCCTTCTTAATACCTCACTGCTTATTCCATCAGAACCCACGATATTTCTTAATTTTTGAACTATAACACCAATTTTTTCCTCCGTCACTTCGTGAAATTTGCTAAGGTTATTATCAATCTTGGGTGTCATTACATATTCATCTATTTTGGGGATATTTTCTATTAACTCCTCAATACTTTCAATATAGAAGTCATTTAATTTATTTGCTATTTCATTCGAATTATATACATATTCTTTCCCAAATATTACATATTTTAATCCCTGTCCTTGGTTTTATACAAAGTTTTTAAGCGTTTCCATAATTTAGTTGGTTCATTTTTATATCTTGTAAATTCTTCCTCATAAAACTGTTGTTTACTTTCCCTCCATAACTTTACAAAATTATTCCTATATTGTTTATACTCATTCCAAGCCTCATCCCTATCTACAGTTGCTTCTTCAATTTCTTTTAATAAGAGAAACTTTTTATAAGCTATATCCCTTTGAATCCTGACTTCTTTGATTTTATTTGAAAACCAAGGACATGGTAAATTCCTCACCAATAAATCTGAATTTCTAGCTTCTTGTATACTCTGGATTATGTTCTCTCTTATTTCAACATATTTTTCCCCTACATGTGTATTATCACAAATTTTACTGTTACCTATTTTATCACTAATTATTTTTATTAGTTTCTTATAGTCAATCCTACCCTTTACTAGTACATTGCCTCTCCCTTTAATATTATTTTTAAACATCCCTGTGATAATGATTAGATTATGATCTGATATTCTAGGTGTGTCCACTACCGTACATTTCAGATTTAAATTATCAGTAATTACAAGATCAATTAATGTTTCACTGTTGGGAGTGACCCTAGTCATTTTATTAACAATTTGTTTCATTCCAAGACCTGCTACTTGTGATGCTAGTTTTCTAGTATAAAATTCATCTTTTTTTGACCAATCTATGTTAAAATCCCCCCCTATAATACAATCGTTTTGACTGATTTCAAGTATTTCCTCCATTACCATTGAGAACCAATCTATAAATATCCCTTTGCTACTACTAGGTGATCTATAAACACCCACAATTGTCCCCCATAAATGTGAATCCATGTACAACTTGATAGCTATCATCCACCATTCACCTTGTTTTACATCAGTCCTTACCACCTCATACGAAAGGTTTTCAGTAACATATATGACTATTCCACCAGTGTGTTTGCTTTCAGAGTCACATCTTATATGATAATACCCTCTGATTTCAATTAATTTATCTACATCTAATTCAGAAACATGTGATTCAACTACAATCATCACGCTTGGTGTGTTCTCATGAGCATATGTGGCAATCATGTCTCTTTTCGCAATAAGTCCACTTATATTTATTACTACCATCTCCGCATTTTGGAGACTTTCCACATTTATTGATTGCTATAAACATTCATATGTGATTGACCTCTTTTTTAAATTTATTCTCCTTTGGTAAACTGGACACTCCCAGCTTAGCACACTATGCGTCACACTTAAATTTAACTTTAGCTTGTTATTTGCCTCGATACAGTTACAACATTTTATTTCATTGTTTTTACAATCTTTTGCTAAATGGCCCTCTGCACATTTCAGACATTTGATACCATTACTACAATTTTCATTTTTGTGGTCATAAGAATAGCATTTAAAACATCTAAATAGTCCTAAATATTCTACAACTTGACACCTCTGCCACTTTAGCTTTAATCTTTTCTGAGTCATTACTCTACTAAATGTTTGTGCATCCAAAGCCACTATAACCATGTAATTATTTTTTACCTTTTTATTCACCTTGACCTCAATTCTTGATTCTTCAAAAATTGATTCCGGGTTTTGATTCCTTATGCACCTTAACAGTTCTTCCTCCTCCATCATTTCTTCAACTCCCAAAATTCTAATCCTAGGATCTCTGCGTTCTGGAATCTTAACAACGTAGTCACTTCCTAATTTATTCTTCGCCTCTGCATCCATCTTCCTAATTTCTTCTTTGCTACTGCATGTTATAACAATGCCACCATTTCTGATTTTTCTCACATTTTCAATTCCTATTTTCAGATCAGTTGGATTTAACTTCTCCTTACAGATGTTTTTTGTAGCCTCACTGTCCTGATTTGGTTTCTTTGGCTGCACTATAATCACCTTCTCTGTTGTCTGCTTCAGTCGGTCTGCATATGTACCATTTTTTGTTGTTTCATTTGTCCCATTATTCTTTATTATCTCACCAATCTTATCCATAATAAGTTTTTCCATTGCAGTCTTCATTGTATCCATCATTTCATTTACCGTCTTCTTAACAATATTATCGATCATCTGGGCGTATTGTGAGTTACAAGTTACACACATCCACTTCATTTGATTATTTTTTTTTATCAGTGACACTTCTGCAGTTGATAACCCTTCGCATTTAGGATGGAACCAACCTTGGCAGACTCCAACACACCCAATACAGCCATCACCATCCGCTATTTTCTTCTTACACTTTCCACATTTAACGTCTCCCATCTTGTCACTTTAAGGTTAATCGCACTTATTAAATGATTTCAGATTACTGTCTATTTGAATAAAAGGAAAATTTACTCATGCTTCAGTATCAGTAATAATCTATTTTTATTACGAATGTAAAAAATGAGTGTGACTAAAGAACACGATTGTTTACTTTTGAATATTAACCTAAGTACTCCATGTGATCACTGAGCAGACTTAGAATTTCAGTTTTTTGCGCATTACCACTGCATAATCTGTGTTACAATCATTACATTACTGTAAGATCCACTGTCACAAGGTTTATTTAGTACACTTTCACTCCACAATTGTTTTAATATGATTTAAAATATAGCTGACAAAAACTTAACTGCAGCCATTACCAAAGATACATACCACATTTTAAGAAAACTGTGACGTCGTCAGCATATGCTGATACGACTAACGGCCGAGGAGACCTTGGTATTTGCACTCCCCAATTACGTAGGCGGCGTTGACAAAGAGCTAATAATGGTTCAATGGATATTGTAAAAAGTATTCCAGAAAGTGGTTCACCCTACCTGATCCCACGTGTAACCTCCACTGCTGCTAGCATACTGTTCCCCATTCGTGTAAGACATTTTGCGTTGGTGTACAACGTTTTGATGTTACTTATTATTTCTTGAGGGAATTTTAAAATCTGCATCAGATGAAATAGGTACATGTGGTCAACACGATCAAAAGCACCTGCTTGATCGAGCGATATTGTTGCTAACGGTAGCTGTTGTTTGTTGCACATATGAAGCACATCTCGGAAAAGGTGTAGGTTTGTCAGAATTGACCTGTTGGGGATGCAGTATGTCTGGTCGGGATTTATTGTTTTGTGAAGAACAGCCGAGATTCCTTTTAGCAATAGCCTTTGATATTACTTTGTAGTCGACGTTTAGCAACTAAATGGGTCGCCAGTTGCCAAGTTGAGAGAGGTCTCCTTTGTTGGGTGTTAAAACTGAAACTGCCTTCTGCATCGAGACCGGATGAATATGCTAGGAAAGAGCGAAGTCTACTACTGTTTTAAACATGGCAGATATTGATCGCCAAAAGGCTTTATAGAATTCCGGTATTAAACCAGCAAATCCTGGTGCTTTCTCATTTTTTGTTTCCTTAAGTGCAGTAGTGAGTTAAATCGTCGTGGAGAAAATCTTCGTCTTCAGTCTCCGGATCCCGTCACCTAATCTAGTATTATTACTCTTTGAGTATAACTGTACGAAATTGCGTCTCACGTTAGCGTTGATGGCAGTTTGATCAGCGACTATAGTATTGTTGATTAATAGAGTTCGAATATGATTTTTTTTTGTTTTTTCTCCCTTTCTAAGCGAAAGAAGAAGGCAGTGGGCGAGTTTCCATCGTTGATGTATGTGACTTCTTTCAATGCAGCTTCTTCGGAAGCTCGGTATCCGTTGTGTTTTTTTAGAGTGTCTTTAATAGCTTCCATCTCATTCTTTTCCGTTTCTGATGTGACGTCTTTATTAATAATTTGCATAAAACGCCGTTCCAAGGGCTTCGCTTTATCATGTTGTTGTTGGGTAATCACTTTTGTATAGTCCTGTGTGACTGATTTAATTTCTGCTTTAAACTCGTCCTTGATTCGCAGCACTGAATCATTACGAAATTGGATTTTAGTCTTGTATGCTGTGATAACATTTTCGATCATTTTCTTGAAGCATTCAACCTCTAGAAGGGTATTATTAAATCTCCAAATGGAGATTTCATTCCATTTTGAGACGCCCTGAAATAAAACGGTACTGCACAATGGTCAGAAAAGGTAGGTAAAATTTAATTGCTGTAGGTGTTGGTTAACCCACTTCTCTTGTTATAAAACCTGTATATTCTGAACCGCGGCTTAGAAGCATGCATACCCACGTATGTATATCCAGCTACACCAGGATGATGATGCCGCCATATATCTTCCAATTCGAAATCTATCAAGTGCCTTCTTAGAATGCTAGAGTGTACTGTTCTCCTTTCAGTGAAAGGCGTTCTGTCTATATTATCGGTGGTGACAATTCAGTCACCACCAATTACAACTATATCCATCAAGTTAAGTGACTTCAGGAAGCGTTTAATACAGCTTAGTACTCGATTAGCTGTTTGGAAACAATGTGGAAGGTAGACGTTGATTAAGTGTGTCTTTTGTCCTGACAAATTTAGCTGTACTGCTTGTGTATACTCAGGATAGATCAATTGCTGGTTGTCAAAAGGTCAAACGTTGGTGACAATTAGCGTTACATTTGCTGCGTGTGTGCTCGGATTTATGGCACATGATAGATGTGAGTAGAGAGAAAAACTGCCGCCAACTGCTTGGACACTTTTTTCTTGTAAAAAGGACTGGCGTTCATGAGCGGTGTAGAAAGGACATAACCAAATTTTGTTCGTTGTCCGATGCTATGCCTCTTGCATTCATCGTAGCACTCTTAAACATGGTGATGAGACAGTAGGTTAGTACAAACGATTAATAAGATATACAATAAGGTTAGTTTTGTAATTCCCTGCCAAGTGCAGCTGCCATTCTTTGCAGTCTACGCTTAATATTAATATCTCTGACTATTCCAATTTTTTTCTCTAGCATAGACTGCATCGCTGGTATATTCTTGATGTATCGTTTCACTATCGGAAGACTTCTCGTGAAGTGCCTGCTAGCCTTTAAGAAGAAAAGAAATTCTTCTTGTGTTATCGGTTCATCTTCGTTACCCATGTCTCAGAGAGCTGTTTCAAGAATGGTAGATCCACACTCCGAGACACTATCGAAGTCATCAGTTACGGTCTGTATGATGTCTAGGCTCTCTTGCTTATCCTCAATTTCCATTGGAAAAGTCGGTGCTGGTACTTGCGCTTTATGCCCTTTAGTAAGTTGCAAAGGTGTTGTTGTTTCAGTACTTTCGATTTCCCTTAATGATACAGAAATTTCTTTCTTCTTTGATTGGTGTTCTTCTTGATTCGTTTTCTCAGCAAGTTGAGTTATGCTACTACACCGTTCTGGAATTTTACTTGGTTTATTACAGCTTTGTGCTGTAGATTCCGCAACATGCAATGATTCTAAGGATCGGCGTCTGCGGTTATGCATTTTAGTCAACTTCAATGCCGTAGGCGAATAACTGTCAGGTTTTTGGTGGGGTGTTTCAGGGGCAGATGGTGTCACTTCTCTCGAGAGTTGTACCGGTGGGGGATTCTATCATTACCATGGCGCCACAATATGATGATTGATTCTTATAGAATTCGACAAAACAAATCGAAAATAAAGAATAAAGTTTTTTGATATCTCGCTTGGTTCTCCAGATATCGTATCTCAAAACTGACGTAGTTTGGTTGAAATACGGCCTGGACCAGAAGAAAAAATTTCGCTATAGCCAAATTTGATGATGAATTCTTACGTAACTCGATGAGAAAAATGGAAAATAAAGAATAAAGTTTTTTGATATCTCGCTTGGTTCTCCAGATATCGTATCTCAAAACTGACGTAGTTTGGTTGAAATACGGCCTGGACCAGAAGAAAAAATTTCGCTATAGCCAAATTTGATGATGAATTCTTACGTAACTCGATGAGAAAAATGGAAAATAAAGAATAAAGTTTTTTGATATCTCGCGTAGTTCTCGAGATATTGTAGCTCAAAAGTGATGAGGTTAGGGTGAGATCCGGCCTGGACCAAAAAAAAAATTTTCACCAAAACCACCATATCTACATGGTGGAAATGCAATACAGGTGTTTTATTTTCTTCTTAGTGATTGTTGTTAGGTTGAAATACGGTCTGGACCAGAAGAAAAAACATCAAAAGCAGAAGGAACTATACCTATGGCTGATTTTTAACATGCTATATCTCAAAAACCAAGCGAGATATCAAAAAATTTTATTCTCTACTTTCGATTTATTTCGTCGAGTTCTGCAAGAATTCATCATCAGATTTTGGCGCCACGGTAATGATAGAACTGCCTACCGGTGAGATCCTGAATTCTCCATCTGCAGAAGATACTTTCCTTGTGTTTAGCTAGCGGTAAATT
Organism: Vandiemenella viatica; assembly: GCA_031002005.1. Classification (NCBI taxonomy): domain Eukaryota; kingdom Metazoa; phylum Arthropoda; class Insecta; order Orthoptera; family Morabidae; genus Vandiemenella; species Vandiemenella viatica. Next base: position 232,380 of record JARYHS010009136.1, on the reverse strand, counting down.
CTCAGTTAAGTTTTACTCCACAACTATTTTCTTGTAATTCTTCTTAACATGTTATCAGGTCCTTTGGTGGTTTAATTATATATAGTAATTAATTAAATAGTCCACCAGAAGATTCAGTTTAAGATTTGTTTATTTTGAAATCAATGTCATCGATATTGTTTACATCCAAAGAAACAATACAGAGATACTAGTGCAGACTGTGGCAAATGCAAAGTGAATCTGTAAAAAATTCTGTAAACTAACTATAAACTAACTCTGTCCTTCTGCTTATTTCTTTATATAGGTTCTATCGAAATTTCTGGAATTCTTCAAAAGCTTCTGCGAGATATTTCTCGAATTTTAACAATTACTCAAACAATTAAACATATCGAAAACAATCACTTAACACCATTACATAATGGTCAGAAATTGAAATTAAAGATACTTAAACACAAAATTATTTACAGAAATCATTTCAAACTGTAGAAAATTGTCCTGTAGACATCGCAACTCGCATTAATACTTGGAATTATACACTTTTAAGCAATTCTCTTGCACAATTCGATTCTTAAACATATTAAATGGCCTTTAAATAATTTCCTTTCGTAAAACAAATCTTATATACACTGATTTACAAGAAATTGTGAAACAAACATACAAGATCATATTCAAGCAAACTTTAGCTCTCTACAGATACTTCATTAAATACAATTCTATTTAAAGTTCAGGTATGAGGGCTGTAACAACCCCTCCCCAGGATTCACTTAATTTTACACAGTTAAAATTGATTGTATCTGTCATGAATCTAAGCAGGTTGTATGTATACATAATGCCAACACAAACAGGTCACAATCAACCATAATGATTTTACAATTATACAGTGTACATATACATTCCTTCATTACATACATCATTTGTACATAGTTCATGACACTGATTCGGTTACAATAATTTTCTTTTTTCAGATCCAATTACTTTCTTTCAGTTACTGTTTTACACAAAAAACATTCAATTCCATCACCTTAAGTTGCAATTAATTTTTCATTTCAACTTACACACTGGCTGTCTTCTTGTTAATGACAACAGTTTGTTTACATTTTACAGCTGATCATTTGTCACCACAATGTAGCAAGTCACAACATCATGAGAACACCACAAATCTCTAGACCAAAACTGTTACAAATTGCTTTATACACTGGAATTCTTACATCTTAAACATTCAGTAATATTACTTCTACATTTGAACTTCAGTACTCACACAATCTATCTATACATCAATTGACAAAGTCTTATTTACAAAATTAGGTATTTACACATAGTGACACCTTTTATAAATGACAACTTATTCATAAATGGGTTTTAGGGCTTCATTATTATACACATGCTTACATTTACCACTCTCAGGGTCTATTAGCTCATAAGAGTTTTCCTTGGTATAGACTCTATCCTGAAAGGGTCTTCAAACAAACAGTTAAACTTACAATTCTCTTGTCACAAAGCTGATGACTTGCTATGGACTTCAACTAACACCAAGTCACCCACTTTATATTCTGTACATTTCTGACCTTCATCATGCTTTTTCTTTCTTCTTATTGCCTTCTCCTTTAAATTTTTAAGAGCTAAAGCTATCTTTTCCTCATAGTTGAAACTGTTTCTATTCTTAAAAATTACACATACTCGAATTAATCAGTTAGTTGGTTTCTTAAACATCAGCTCAATGGGTGGTATTTCAGTTGTATCACTATGTATAGAATTAAGTACATTATCAAAATTTTCTATTTCATATGCCCACTTACTGTATTGGTCTGTACAATATGTCCTAAGCCAACGTCCTGTTTCCCTCATTATGCGTTCTACGGGATTTCCTGCTGGATGATAAGCAGAAGTATGTACAACCTCTATCCCTTCCTGTTTGAGTTTTTCTGTCCACACTGTACTAGTGAATTGCGGGGCATTGTCCGAAAGCACCTTCCTAGGTTTACCAACCTTCTGACAATATTCATCAATCACTTTTCTAACCAAAATTTTAGCCGTAGACTTCTTTACAGGGTAAAGTTTAACGAACATGGAAAAAACATCAAATAAAACTAAAACCTGGGTACCCCTCCCCGAGACATAGGTAGGGGGCCAAGCACATCAGCAGAAACTAATTCCAATACAATACTTGAGATGATATTTTGCATTTTCCCCACTCGTTTAACACTATCTATTTTAGATCTTTGACACACTTGACAAGATTTTAATAGCATGGAAATATTTTTCTCATATTTTTGAAATATGTATCTTCCCTTAACACTCGGTAACACTTGGATGGCCTATAATGCCCATAACTATAGTGGTTATGCCTAACAATTTTTTCGACCAAACTTTCTGGAAGCCATAACTTCCAACCATCATCCTCTTCATTGGTCCTTATAAATAATACTCCTTCATGTAAAGTATAATATTTCTGAAGATCTTTGTATTCTGGGTTATCAAGATTAGTTTTTACTTCTGCTGTACCTACATCTTTGTCCTGTTCCTCGTTGATTCGTCTCAAGGAATACTTAACCTCAGTCTCATACGGTACTGCTTTCAAATAAGCAATTCTAACCTCAGTCTGTGATCCTAGACATCTCTTTTCGTAATCTAGACCTAACGGTAGACGTGACAAAGCATCTGCAAATTGATTTTTACTAGCATGTCTATATGGAATCACTAAATGGTATTCTTGCAGAACCAATGCCCAACGGGTTAACCGACTGTGGACTAATTTACACTCTAATAAAAATAAAAGAGCCTTATGGTCCGTATATACAATAATTTTTCTACCTAACAGTAGGTACCTAAACTTAGTCAAACCCCATACAATAGATAAGGCCTCCCTTTCAGTGATTGTGTGTCTAGTCTCAGCTGGTTGTAGTTTTCTACTGGCAAAGGCTATAGTCCTAGAATACGGTTCTCCGTTGATTTCTACTTCCTGGAAGACATGTACTCCTAAACTGTAGTCAGAACTATCCGCGGCAAGGAAAAAATCTAGATCCCAATCTGGATAATATAGGATATTGGCATGACATAATTCATCTTTGATTTTATGAAAATCTCTTTCACATTCTGAGGACCACACCCACTTGACACTTTGTTTAACCAAATCTCTTAAAGCAGGCATATTTAAAGCTTGTCCCTGAAGAAATATGCTATAATATTTACACAATCCAAAGAAACTCCATAGTTATTTTTTATCTCTAGGTCGAGGAAAATTCTTAATGGCATTTATTTTATCGTCATTAGGCAAGATCCCCTGTGGTGTAATACGATGGCCCAAAAACTTAACCTCTTTTTGCAAAAATGTACATTTCTTTAACTTAATAGTCATACCACCATTTTTCAATGCTTCTAAAACTTTTCTAAGTAGCACCCAATGTTCCTTAAGTGTTTCTGACATTATAAGAATAACGTCTACATATATCTCTACTTGTTCAAGCAATTCCTTTCCTAATACACTATCCAAAGAACGAATAAATGTGGCCACTGAAATATTTAACCTAAATGGTAAAACTCGAAAATGATAACAATGGCCATCAAATATTTCCGTGATTCTTCTGAAAGTGGGACTTGCCAATAGGACGCAGTCAAATCGATAGATGAAATATATCTTTTACCTCAAACTGATAGGTGGAGGATGATACCGTTCTGTTACTAAATGCTTGTTTAATGTGCAAGCATCCAGCACTAGTCGCACAGGATTGTCAGTTTTTACAACAACAACCAAGGGATTATTGTAGGAACTCCTTGCCCTTTCTATTCCTCCCCACTCCATCATTAGATTTATCTCCTTATTCACTTCATCTCTCTTTGCCAAAGGGATTGGATATGGCTTAATAAAGAAAGGCTCTTCAGACTTTACAGTAAGCTTACACTCATAATTTTTGATCAGACCTGGTTTGTCAGAAAATGCATCCCTATATTCTTCAATTAGACATTTCAGCGTTTCTTGTTGGTCTGAAGGGAATAGTTTCATACTGTTTTGGGTAATTAATAACCTTTCCTTCGCCATTCTCCTTACCTTCAATCAGACTATTATTCTCATTACTCTGCCTTAACACATTTACACAAATCTGTGATAATAGTTCGTCACAAACTCGAGCTACACCAGCATTCTTATATTTAACCATCACATGATCTACTTCTTGTATCCCTTTCCAAAGAGTCTTCTCAAAATCATCCCAGTATTCCCCACTGTTTAATTTAATCCGTAAGTTACCTTTCCCACAGTCTACCATGGCCTTTACTTTTGTAAGCAAATCCATGCCTCAAATGCAATTAACATTAAACTTAGGGACTACATACACGGGTATTTCTACATTTACAGTCCCCATACACCCTTCCATCAACACTTCCTGCTTAATCCTCTTACTTATAGAACCAGTAGCAGTAATAACTGTCATACTATTATCGGGTAACACTTAAATTTGATTGGTGGTCTCAATTTCGTTAAATAATCCCTCAACAAGGCAAGAAACCTATGACCCAGTGTCAATAAGAGCATCTATTTGTTTATTAAAAGCATTAATTTGCACTATGGGAACTTTATCTAAAATTTCATCCTTATCCTCCACCTCTTGCAATAACTCTTCTTGGGGATTATTCTTAAAAATGGTATTAACTCTAAAGCAGTTGGTAACTGGACCCACATTCTTGCCCACCACTGCGGGGCCCAACACAGGGGTGGTCTTTAGTTTGCCTGCCCACCATGTTGCCTATCCCTTGCAGATTGAAGGTTCTGTTCTCTCACTACCCCATTATCATTCCTCCTTGCATAATTATCATGACCTCTCCCCCTAGATCTACCATCCCTTGACCCATTACACCTTCTAGGGGGACACCTGCTGCCCCTCCTATGGTGTTGATGGTGGTAATGTTGTTCATTGAACGACTCTTGGGCATCCAAGCGTCTCAACAATTCAGAAACCCTATCTACATTGATTACATCCAAAGCAGCAATTGAATTTCATTTTTGCTGAGGTAGTCTATCTCCTATCAAATGATGTACCAAAGCATTAACATTTTTTCCCACCTCTTGTCTCAACTCGTCGACCCTTTGAGCAACTTTACTATCACTGGCTTTGAACAAACTCACATATTCCTCCTTCATTATAGTACAATTTTCAGTGATTTCCTTTACCTCTTGTAATGGATGGTTTTTAGACATATTATTTAATGGTTAAATATTAGTACTTTAGTGAAGAGTTCGCGTGAGGTTAGCACTGTTTTGCAGACGCAAGCGTCAGCAGATGCCAGGACGGAAGGCGATAACCGGGGTGACGACCGATCGAACGTCTAGAATGTTCGGCGATCAGGATAAATTACGAGCTACAGTACGCACTCGCGATCTTCTGGAAGTATCAGTACTGTAGGGCAGACACTATGTCAGTTTAACGGTTAGCGTGACTCTCTCCATAGCCGTGTCTTGCGTCATGGCCGATAGCAGGCAACATCGCTACCAAGTCTAGCTGCTAGCCATTCTCCATTGTAAGTAATGGGTCCACCATCTATACATTGAGTAGATCATTAACATCAAGTAACTATGGCTTCAGTGATTAGTACCATCGGGGTTAGCCTAGTAGGCAGTATTCATTTGGATGTATTGGCTTCAGTCAAAAGTGTTAAATAAACGCCTATCGTAACAGTTAGACGCCTTTTCTATCGTAATAGAAGTAGAAGAACCTATAGCTAGCCATAGCCCATCTCAATGAAGATTACGTAGTACTATTCTAAAGCAAAGGGTCATGTCCTTAACCATGTGGTGTCAGTTATCCTGATTAACAGTAATCCATGTAGCCGCCGTCATTATCACTTTTTAACTCACTTCTAAATTCAGAAAATGGAGAATTAATCTCAGAAAATTTGCTGTCGAAATTTAACTTATTTTTAAATTCAGAAAATTTGTTGTTAGTATCACTTTTTAACTCACTTCTAAATTTAGAAAATTTGCTGTGAGTTTTCCATCAAGTTCCTAAAATTTTGCATTAAAATTGGCTACAAATGATTCTAAAAATGTTTGTAGATTCTGAATATCAGCCATTTTTACTTTTTAGCAAAATCAATATGAGGTTAAGAAGAATTGAAATTTTTCTAACTTGCCACAAAATAACATGCAAAAGCAAACATTTGAATATTCAGTACTTACTGTTCGTCCTCAGTTATGTATCACTCACATACTTTTCGCCACCTTAAATTTCACCTATCAGACTTACTTCCGTATTTATAGTATTATTACTGCAGATCACACACACACACACACACACTGGCTGCGAACAACCCTTGATGGATCACTATAACTTAAAAAAGTATACACCAACAGACTTGCAAGACTACCTGCGATTTGCCTCACATTGCACCCACAAATTTGTGATATCTACAGTTTAACATGCAATCCAAACAACCGACGGTCCAGGCGTTACTCATACGATCAAAAAAAAATTTTAAAATTTTTGTCTCCACGGAGATTTGAACCAGAGGCCACGTTCCAAACATCAGTAAGCAAGCGCTTCAACTATTGAGCTACGATACCACCGTATGGAATGGCAGTACAGAGAGCTACATCCTATGCGTCTGTCTATCACCGTTCAGAAATTTTTCAGAATTATAAGACAACTTGTGTTATTTATACAGAAAATTTTTCAACCAAATCTAGATACTATTTTTCTCCTTGTTTCAAAGGATAAGCATGCAAAGTTTCATTGAGATCGGATGAAAACTGTGGATTTGTATGAAGAACAAACAAACAAACATTCACCTTTATATATATAGATACCAAAACAAAAATTTCAGATTCGATTAACCTTATGGAGTTACATGAAAATACATGGTGAAATTGAGGCATGTTGGCTATCGTTGAATCCCGTATATTTACATAGGCACACGAGCTTTTTGTGCGCTTGATGACATGGATGATGCACTTATTGTTGATTGATTTTTCATAAAAGTTTATACACGTTTATGATTCGACGATTACTGTTATAGTAGTAAATCGACTTGGAATTTTATTTCCTTAGAAGAAAACTGAAATATATTCTTTAGATATGTGAGGATAAATTCAAACAGTTTTGAGATACAGAAAATTAAAACTCGGTCAAAATAGGTTCAGCAGGTTTCAGATAATGTTGAAATATTCGTAAAATAAATGTGTCATTTCGTCTTAAGACATGCGTTAAATTTTAACTACATGTATGTCCCAAAGCTTTCAAATTCTGAATATCCATTTAATATCTGTATTTTCTGAGTTAACGAAGAGACACGTACCAGATACATTTTTATGTATGTGGTATGTATTAATACACGTACGATACATGTTTCCATTTTCGAGCAGCAACATTAGGTGATGTAATTAGGTTCAAATGTAGTCTGGAGTAAAATGGAGCAGACATTTGATACCAAAACAACCAACTCACAACATTTTAGAACCGTGCGGCTAAATCACCATTAATTAATGAAGCTTGGTAAATATGAATCTTTTCAGATGAATTAAAATAGTGTACTGGTAACTCAACATCGACTCATCCATTCTTGTAGGGGGCGGGTGAACCTGGATTTGTTTTAATGCCGGAAATGGATGAAACTTGGTACACAAATTTCTCATTGCGTGAATAAAAATAGTGTACGGGTAATCTACTCCAACTATACCGGACACAACCGGTCCACCGGAAACTCCGCTTGTAATTAATAAGACGTCGCAAATATGTATTCATTTGTCGGAATGCTCATACACATTTTCTGACACACAACAATCTTTTTTTTTTTCAAACCGTATCAAATGTGACACAATAGTTGAAACTAAATTAACAGTGTCCATCACACTTACTGTATAAACCCATATCAACATTTGATAAACCACTAAAAATTCACTGTGAATCATTGTCCTCAAAATATTAAGTTATTATCCAAATGTAATAGGTAAAAACCTTTTATCAGTGTCCCTCTCATTTGCTGAATATTATACAAAAAATAACACAAGCACAATACAAAAATACCATAATCCACTTTAGCCTACTTGGCTTTAAATCAGTTCAATATGCACACAATATCTAATATCTTACAATAATTGTTTTTTGTTTTCTTTTATATAACTTTAAGTCAACAATGCGTAAGCGAACGCTTGCATTCTATGTTAACTTGTTGTTGTTGTTTTTATATTTATATATATATATATATATATATATATATATATTTTTTTTTTTTTTTTTTTTTTTAAGAATGTATCGAATTTTGCCGACGCCCCTCAGCTGACGGCGATAGTGGCCAGGCCACAAACAGGGGTGTTTTTTCTACAAGCTGGGTCGGTCTGCGACACTCACGATAAGGAAGAGGGGTGAGGCTTCATCCGTCTGGCAGATAACGAGAAAATGCTTGAATCTCCTACAGAGAGGCTAGTTTTTTAATAAATTCAAGGTAAGGACAAGGATAAATTAAAACCTTGCATCGTCGACAAATGGGCGAACTTGTTTAATTAGTTAAGAGCTCGGTGGCATTTAGGGATCTTTAATGATGATAAAGAAAAGGGTTGAACAAAAGCTACTGTTTTTCAATAAAGTACCATAGCCACTAATCACGAGAGTTATCTTACAAATGATTCTTAAAACCAAGTTTTTATAAAATTTTGGATAATCTAATAAGTAAACATACACATTTGATTTTAACTTTATAAAAATCAGTTCCCAGTAAATATTTAAAGCCTTAAGTTAAGAAATGGAAAAATAAATGTTTTACAACGTTTTCACCAGAATCAAATCTTAAAAATTAACTCGGACGGAGAGTCCCTTTTGTCATGGCTACTTCATATTTCTATTGCTTTCTACTCCCTCATCATATCGCGCCACCTTAATCTTCGCAAATAAACAATAGATCGACTAACTTAGAGAATAGTGAATAAATGATGTTTGATACCAAAAAGGATCAGCATCGAATAATTTATGAGAAACAACATATATGAAAAAGAAAAAAAATTGTATGAATAACGACAGCAAAGAATATGAAGAAACTAGACCTGAAGTCCGTCAAAAATGACGGGTTGGAAAGATAGTTATAGTAATTTATATCTCTGCAGTTGCTTAACTAGATAGAATTGTTACAAAATAAACCTCATTGTTATTTATCGTCCCTTGTGCCACAAAAACGCTTCAGTTGTTAACTTAGTCCAGGATGCAATTCAGCCTAATCCCAACAGTAGGGTTGACTCGAGCGTATCAGTTATTTCCCCAACCTCCTGCCCGTCGCCAGCCCTACCTCCTGTGGTCGCTGCACTATAATTAAAGGCAATTACCTACCTGTGTAAATCTTGGTCGCCAACCCCACCTCCTGCAGCCAAGACACCGCCAATCGAGACATTTACCATCCATTACCTTCTGAGTAATTCTAGTTCGCCCGCCGCACCTCCTGCAGCCAAGACTCCGCCACTTGCAGTGATATCGACACTGTATGAGCTGGATAATAATTGCCCAGTTACATGACCATTTTTCTGTACAGCGGTCTGAAAATTATAATTATTCACAATTTCATCGTAACTATCATATATTCGTATGGTGTGGTGAATGGTTACTAAACCCGTCGGTTTAATGAAGCGGGTAAGAATTCTGCAAGATGAAGAAGGGAGAGGGTGAAACTAGGTTCGAGCCCATTCAGGATAACTCTTCCGAAAGATACCGTACAGGCTTAACGTCCCCATCCAAGGTAGTTTACTAGAATTAGGTGACTTTAGTTTTGCGCGATACGTGGACACATTGAACGAGAAGGAATTAGGCCTATTGCCTTTTGAAGGAAGTGTATCGGCATTCACCAAGGGTTATTTCAGGAAACCATGGAAAACCCAAATCTGGATGATCGGACGTGGAATCGAACCCGCGTCCCCCCGAATGCGAGGCCAGATCGTTAACCGTTCACCTACTACGTTCAGTCTTTAAGACTTGATAACAGCGAAGATATTGTATGTACTTTATGTTTCTTTGAATCCATACGAGCTGCTATTTGTTCGATTTGCAACTGGGTATTAGATTAATTTCATTTGTATATTTATACATCCGACTGAAACAGTTCTTTTCAAAAGTTATCGCACATCAGGTTTAGTTTAGCGTGGTACATGAATAATAATAATTATTTATAAATGTGTTTTTCTCGAGTACTAGATGAAATGTGAAGTGATAGGATGATTGTTGAGACCTTGTCAAACTAAGTGGCTCATTTCGGCTTCCGATTGCGGTGAGCAGTTGTAAGTGTAAAATATAGATTTCTAATTTCAAGGTAGGGGCAATGATCAAAATCGACTACACTATTTTCAGTGTTAAGTTTCCTGTTTGTTTGAAAGCACAGAACTGTCGAGGTCATTAAAGGCGCAATGGGATTGGAGGGAATTCGGGCATGGCCTTTTGAAGGACATTCACCTGGAGTGATTTCGGGAAAACATGGAAAACCCACAACTGGATGCTCGGATAGAGATTCGAACCAGCGTCCTCCCGAATGCGAGGCCAGTATGTTAACTGATCACCTAACACGCTTGGTGTAGTATGAAAAGTATGCATCATAGTATGCTCGATTACACATATATACAAAAATTTCTGGCGACATAAAATATGCTTAGCTTTAGAAAGTTTTAAAAGAGACTACAAGCCACGTTTTAAAATTTTAAAAGGAACATTGCAACTGTAAGTAGGAATATAACCCGTTTTACTGCTTACATTTCGGAGTATAGCTTTCATGCCAAAATTGTCTGACTTGGAGCTTAACTTATTTCATAAAAATCTAAATTTTATGAAACAGGCGATATGCCTCAGTACTTAGTATCTTAATTTCTAGAGCTGAGATACCAGCATTAAATATTTGGCAGGGGATAATGGTGTTACCCAAGTTCTAATAACTGATCTTCAAATCCTCAACCAGGAGCGTAACAAGTTTAAGGTCCCATATCTGATCTTCACTCTTCAACTAGCTGGCAGTCAAATGCGTGAAAAATTCCCTCACTTTACACTGATTTCAATATGCCTACGGTCGCAATACAGAAATTCACCGAAGATAGCATCCACTAAGTTCTAAGTCATGTTAGATCATTCATGAAATTTTCTGTCAGTGCCAGTGTACGAGTCTGTTCCGAAGACTAAATGGATCTCGTGTCCAACCTCCAAAGGGCACATTGTGAACAACGCGATGTGGACATTTCTTTTCCCAGCATATGCGAAAAATGCGGTACAGAGCACGGTTAATGTGGAAAAAATGGAAGAATGCATACTTTCTGCACAAACAGCGGCTACAAATGCATAGCATATTGTCGCTGATTGTCACGAAATGCACCACCCAAGAAGAAGCTAGGAAAGGTGCCAAGCACAAGCTTCGAAAGTACATCCCCTTTAGGATATTGACTACATATACACACACACCAATGTGAATGATCATGAAAATATGCTCGGCCTGGCAATTATTGACAGATGTTTCACAATTTCTTGAGTTAACGGTCATACCCTCATTCTGTTTCAATTTAACGCATATTTTGAAAAGAGGTGTAGTGGGCATTCACTTGGAGTGATTTCAGGAAACTTTAGAAAAAAACTTGAATCATATTGGTCGCTTCTCGAATGCTATATCAGAGTGTTATCGCTCCCCCACCAGTCATTGTCAATCCTCTTACGCATCCCACCTCATAAAATCCCAAAAATTATGAAAACCGCAAAAGATAGTGCACACAGAAAAAAACACAAAAATTATATAAAATTCTCTCCAAGAAAGATGTCATCGATTGACATGGTGAGAAGGTGACTGAAGATGTATCCGTTTCATTAGGAATTCGCCATTCCTTAATTTAGTAGCCCTAAATTACTTCTTGTTGACACAAGTTGATATGTGACTTTTTCTACACTTTTCAGCCAAACGTGTAAAAAGTCTATCATTTTACACTGATTTCAAAATACACAGCAGTGCTCACTAAGTTATACATGAAGTTAGATATTTCGTGAAATTTTTCATCTGTGCTATTGTATGAGTCTGTTCCAAAATTCTACCACGATCCCGTGCACAACCCACTGCTTCGACATAAAATTATTGTTGGATGATGTTAATAATGTAGTACATAAGAATAATGATGCTGGATATGATGTTTGTGGTACTACATGCATGTGAAAAGTATGAATAAATAAAAAACATATTGTACATGATTCTCTTTGTTTTATTTTTACCCACCATCCATGAAAAAGTCCTTTTTCAAGTTAATTTTCACGAGTCCTTCATCACTTACTAGTCTTAAGACCGAATTGTAATAGACATAAACTGTGTTGGATATAAGTAGTCAGTATGTGCCACTTTCCCATGAATTTTATTTAAAAAGTGTGAAAATGTACAAAACATAAAAAAATCATGTAAACTGAAGATCAGAGAAATAGAACAATGTATGAAGTATTACAGGGAGCAAGAGAGAAGCATAATTTTGTGAAAAATACACAGTTTCAGTAAGAAGCATAAAAATCCTAATAAATTCCATTAAATTTCATGAAAATCAGTAAAAAAAAGATTAAAATACGTAAAATATTGCCAAACTTACATAATTTCCTTCCAAACCAATACATCGTTGGTTGACATGACAATTACACCTGCGTGCATCACAGAATGCAGTTCCCAACTATATGCTGTGTTTTCATTACTACCACCATTCGGAAGGAGACGGATTGTTCGCAGAGCTGTCTGTGTTGAACGAATTGGATACTACATCCAATACTTCAGTCAGCACTCTACACTTTTCATACGTTGATATAACTATGGTACCGTGCCCCCATTTTTCGAGCACCACTACTGGCTCAAATTGATGCTTGGACGATAAACCTATCGCTTTGAATAACAAGCGTCGAGCTGATACACCGACGAGAACAATAGTACCAGGCGGGACATCTCTAACCACTGACGCTAGCAGGTGGTTGGACGTTAAATAGGGTCTAGTGGTGGTGGAGGTAAACCTGTTCAGTCCTGTCCATGGAAGGATATGTGCTGTGGTGGAGGTGGTGGTAGTAAGGGTAAACATGTTGTATGTGGGGAACACCTACTCCACAATCCATCAATCTGTCAAGGACACGTGCTGTGGGGGAAGTGGTGTTAGTGGTGGTGGTGGGCGTAAACATGTGCAATCCTGTGCTTACGTTGACGGAGCGCGCCACAAATCAAAACTGTATCTTCTGAATATGAATAAAGATTCGAGGACTCCCGGCCAAAAATACAAGAAAAATTTAATCGAATGGCTACGAATAAAAAATCAAAAAAATCATCACTTCCGACGGGCACAAACACTACTAAACGTGATTTTACTGTCGAAAACGAATGTTTGTGTCTAAATTACTACAAAAACAGATACTAATGAAGAACTGGACCAGGAATCAAACCATCCACATCCGTATGACAATCGTTAAAAACTCAGCCACCAGGCTCGATATTTAGATAGACTATATAAAAAAAACTCTCCACGTGGTATATAACTGGAAATATAGCGCTACATTTTGCTACAAGTGCAAGATTCCAAATGAACTTGGAGTGTAAGTATGTATGTGCAATCGAGCACACTATTATTCATACTTTCATACTAAAATTCTTACACGATATTTGTGATCCTTGACGCTGGTGTGTATATGTAGGAGTTTCAAATTTTCTGTAAGTCCTAAAGATAGACGCGACTTTCCGATCTTGTTCTTGAGTGGCGCAGTTCATGAAAACTATAGATATGTACCAATCCCGACAATATGCTCCTGTGAACGCTGTTTCTGCAGGAAGTATGCCTCCTGGTATTTACCCACTAACTGTGCTCTATACCGCATTGTGTTGGGATAAGAACTCTTAACATCGTGTTCTTCACTATATACCCTTTGGGGGTTGTGCACGGGATCGTTTTAGACATTTGGAACAGATTCATATACTACCCCAAATGAAAAATTTCATGAAAGATCTAGCTTCATGTATAACTTAGTGAGCACTATCTTAGTTGAATTGCTGGGGATTTTGAAATCAGTGTAAAATGAGAGAATTTTTACACGTTTGGCTGAAAAGTGTAGAACAAATCATATATCAACTTGTGTCCACATGAAGTAACTTAGGGCTTCTAAACTGAGGAATGGCGAATTCTTAATGAAACTGATACATCTTCAGTCACCTTCTCACCATGTCAATTGATGACATCTTTCGTGGAGAGAATATTATATAATGTTGGTGTTTTTTTTTCCTGTGTTCACAATCTTTTGCGATTTTCATATTATTTTGAAAATTATGAGGCGGGGTGGGTAAGAGGATTGATGATGACTGCTGGGGGAGCGATAACACTCTGGTATAGCATTCGAGAAGCGACCAACATTATTCAAGTTTTTTTCCAATATTTCCTGAAATCACTCCAGGTGAATGCCCACTACACCTCTTTTCAAAATATGCGTTAAATTGAAGCAGAATGAGGATCCGACCGTTAACTCAAGAAATTGTGAAACATCTGTCACTAATTGTCAGGCCATGCATATTTTCATAATCCTTCACACTGGTGTGTTCATGTATAAGTTATCAATATTCTGTATGTCCTAAGGGTATATACTTTCGAAGTTTGTGCTTGGCACCTTTTCGAGCTTGTTCTTGAGTGGTGCAGTTCCTGACAACTTTAGATACGTGCCAATCCCCGACAATATGCTATGCATCTGTAACCGCTGTTCCTACAGAAAGTACGCATTCTTCAATTTTTCCCTCTAACTGTACTCTGTACCGCATACAAATATTTCCACAATTAAACTCGTATCTGTAATCAAGCATACTATGATTTATACTATTCATACTACACCGAGAGTGGTGGGTGAATGGTTAACGTACTAGCCTCGCGTTCGCTAGGACGCGGGTTCGAATTTCAATCTGAGCATTCAGATTTAGGTTTTCCATGGTTTCATGAAATCACTCCAGGTGAATGCCGCGATGCTACCTTCAAAAGGCCATGCTGTCAATATTTGTGAGGCCGAGCATATTTTCATGATCCTTGACATTGGTGTGTGCATGTATAAGTTGTCAATATTCTGTAAGTTCAAAAAGGTATATACTTTCAATGTTTGTGCTTGGCACCTTTCCTAGCTTGTTCTTAAGTGGAGCAGTTCGTGACAACTTTAGATACGTGCCATTCCCCGACAATATGCTTTCCATCAGTAACCACTGTTTCTGCAGAAAGTATGCATTCTTCAATTTTTTCCCCACTAACTGTGCCCTGTAGCGCATTTTTCGCAAGTGTAAGAACTGTCCACGTCGCGTTGTTCACTATGTGCCCTTTGGAGGTTGTACACGAGATCCATTTAGTCTTCGGAACAGACTCATACACTGGCACTGACGGAAAAATTACATGAATGATCTAACATGACCTAGAACTTAGTGGATGCTATCTTCGGTGAATTTCTGTATGGCGAACCTAGGCATATTGAAATCAGTGTAAAGGGAGGGAATTTTTCACACATTTGACTGCCAGCTAGTTGAAGAGTGAAAATCAGATATGGGACCTGTACAGAATAACCAAATATGGGTCATTCCGTACATTTTTATATATAAAAAGAATAATCACAGGAATAACTCTGGGAATGTTTTGCCATAAATTGTCCGGGGGACCACCCAAAGGCCTGTAGCCTTCACTTGACGCTCCACACCGGCGGCTGCCAGGGACAATAGAGAGAAGCTACCCTTTCTAACGGATTTGGTCAAGCGTATGATCCCTTAGCTCCGGAAAAATACAGCGGGGTGAATGCTCGTGTCCCCAAGCCCAGGTCCCCGAGCGGGCAGTTTGGAGGTCACATTTGACGAATAAGTCCTAGGCTGGCCAAGTTCGCACGAATCCCCAAAAGACAATGTTCGCCTCTCGTCACAGCCAGGGGGGGAGCAAAAAAAACCCGTAGAACCAATCATCGACAGACTATCCTCTGCATTTTGTATTGCCAGTGAATTTTTGCTCTATGTGCACCACGAGCGACGGGAGGAGGCTTTTTCCTGCGGACGCTGGAGGGCACTTGGCGTCGAGTCTTCAGACTGGAAGGAGCGGATCTTCCGAGGTTGGAGATCGCTCTGTCTTGGCATCGAACCTGAGGGACGATACGAGCGTCCTGTACAGTGAGGTCACTGTGCACTCATCCAGTACGCTGACTGAAGGACGTGGTGCACTCTCCGCTATAGCCAAGGGGCTATAATAATTCCGCCGTCGAGGGAAACATATCGCCGCCACGGTAATCTTTCTACAGTGCAGTGTGGTACTTTCATTCAGTCATTGGGTACAGCCCTGTAACGACCTCTGAATGATTAGCAGTTCTCGCACCCCCAAATATTGAGCTAGCTGGGACAGACTTTCTTAAAGCCACACTTGGTGGATATTTTAAATTATCCTGGCACCCGGCATTTGAGATTGGATACAGTCAATGTTAATACTGTATTTGATTTATGATTCCCGATTGTTATGAAGGGAACTTTCATTTAAAAACCAAGTGTGAAGCTTTCTCGTTTGCCAGTTAATATTGGGGATTTGCTTCAAGGTCAATTGGAAATGTGGTGGTGTTTTAATGCTTTGTTTGTTTGTTAATGTGTTGGCAATTGTAAGAAGAGGCTTTGCTTAGTTCTTTTTTAATATTTCAATATGTTAATGTTAAAAATAAATAAGCCTCACTTGTACGCCAATATGAGTTCCCAATAAATTAGCAGCCTAGGGTTTTCTTTGAATTATAAACAGAAGTAAAAGGTTTTCACCTTTACCTCGCTCGCGGCACCCACCGCTATAGATCTTAAACTTGCTACGCTCCTGGCTGAGGATTTGTAGATTAGTTATTAGAACTTCGGCAACTCCATTATTCGCTGCCAAATGTTTAATGCTGGTATCTCAGCGCTAGAAATCAAGAACATAAGTCCTGAGGCATATCACCTGTTTCATAATATTTAGACTTTAAGGAAAAAAGTTAAGCTCCAAGTCAGACAATTTTGGCATGAAAGCTAGACTCCGAAATGTAAGCAGTAAAACGAGTTACATTCCAACTTACAGTTGCAATGTTCCTTTTAAAACGTGGCTTGTAGTTTCTGTTAAAAACTTCTACAGCCAAACATATTTTATGCCGCTAGAAATTTGGGTATATATGTATAATCGAGCCTACTATGATACATACTTTTCATACTACACCCAGCGTGTTAGGTGAACAGTTAACGTACTGCCCTCGCATTCGGGAGGACGCGGGTTCGAATCTCTATCCGAGCATCCACATTTGGTATTTCCATGTTTTCCCGAAATCACTCCAGGCGAATGTCGGGATGCTTCCTTCAATAGTCCATGTCCAAATTCCCTCCAATCCCATCCCGCCCATAATGACCTCGACAGTTCTGTGCTTTCAAACAAACAGGAAACTTAACACTGAAAATAGTGTAGTCAATTTTGATCATTGCCCCTACCTTGACATTAGAAATCTATATTTTACACTTACAACTGCTCACCGCAATCCGTAAGCCGAAATGACCTACTTAGTTTCACAAGATGTCAAAAATCATCCTATCACTTAACATTTCAACTAGTACTCGGGAACAACACATTTATAAATAATAATTAATATTCACGTACCACGCTAAACTAAATCAGATGTGATATAACGTTTGGAAATAACTGTTTAAGCCAGAATTATAAATATAAAAATGAAACTAATTTAAAACTAAGTTGCAAATCGAACAAATAGCAGCTTGTACGTGTTCAAAGAAACATAAAGTACATACAATATCTTCGCTGTTATCAAGTCCTAAGAACTGAACGTAGTGGGTGAACAGTTAATGTTCTGGCCTCGCATTCTGGGGGTCGCGGGTTCTATTTCGCGTCCGATCATCCATATTTGGATTTTCCATGGTTTCCTGAAATCACTCCTTATGATGCCGTGACGCTTCCTTCAAAAGGCAATAGGCCTAATTCCTTCTCGTTCAATGTGTCCACGTATCGCGCAACACTAAAGTCACTGAATTCTAGTAAACTACCTTGGATGGGGACGATAAGCCTGTTCGGTATCTTTCGGAAGGGTTATCCTGAATGGGCCCGAACCTAGTTTCACCCTCTCCCTTCTTCATCTTGCAGAATTCTTACCCGCTTTATTAAACCGACGGGGTTTGTAACCATTCACCACACCATACAAATATATGCTAGTTACGATGAATTTGTGAACAATTATAATTTTAAGATCGCTGTACAGAAAAATGGTAGTGTAACTGGGCAATTTTTATCCAGCTCAAACAATGTCGATATCTCTGCAAGAGATGGAGTCTTGGCTGCAGGAGGTGGGGTGTGCGACCTAGAATTACTCAGATAGGTTATGACAATGCGGCAAACAGTTAATGTCTAGTGTGGCGGAGTCCTCTGTGCAGGAGTAGGGCGAGCGATCTTGATTTACTCAGGTAGGTAATGGATGGTATTTGTCTCGAGTGGTGGCATCTTGGCTGCAGGTGGTGATGTGAAGACCAAGTATTACACAAGTAGGTAATTGCCTTTAATTATAGTGCAGCGGCCGCAGGAGGTGGGGCAGGTGGCGTGGCAGGAGCTGGGGGAAGTAACTGAAACGCTCGAGTCAACCCTACTCCCAACTCTGCTTATATTGCCGAAAAGCTTTAATCATACGCGAATTAATAAATTCGCAGTATCGCATTAATACATTCGCTGTATGCATCGCGATATAAACCTATATATCCTAAATCTTCAAAGGTTCTTAAACCTTTCTTTCTTATTAGCTGTGATGAAGTTCAATGTTATAAAGGCTGACACAGATTATATCGTCTGAAATATTGACTCCAGTGAAAATGAAAAATGCTAAAAATAAATCTTAAAAACTTACACTATACCACGTAATTTTTTATTGTGGTTTATGCTACATTGATCGCGATCAATGTGAAATTTATTTTATTCTAACCATGTAATGATTTCAGTAAAAAAACTGATAATTAATATGCCAATTTAAGGGAAATAAATACTTTTCTTTAAGTGTAATGACAATCAATTTCTTAGCAATTGCTTAACTAAATAGAATTGTTATAAAATAATACTCAATGTAATTACTCGTGCCTTGCGCTGTAACATAAAGTTTCCGTTTCCATCCTCATCCAGGTTGCATTTCAAACTAACTACATACTACTCTAAATTTGCCTCCAGAAGAAAATCAATACGTCAATCTCATAAATATTAATAAATGTGGCATCGCTGTATAAATTTGTGCTCCAGCCTAATCACTGGGACTCATAAAGGATTTGTCCCTTTAGTCTGAAAGTTGTTACACGGCTTCGATAGATTATTTTGTTTATGCGTGTTGCTCTTAGAGCTGTAAATTATACACGTACCTTATAAACTTCACTCAAAAAGTGCGGTAACGCAAGTGACTGGGAGAAGCTATGCATCAAAGTACGAGTATAATGATCTTTCACATGTTCTTTGAACGATATTATTCTGGAATATGTGGCCGTCACAGAAATCAAAAATATAAATATGGAACAAATTACACACAAAAAAACTTCAACTACTTTGAACCGTTAGCGAACGAAGGAAGTTAGTTTTTATAGTTGAAATGCAACCAGTATTAAGAAGGTATTTTGTTCTTGTTGTTAATGCATAATTCGCTCGAATTTGGTTTAATTAAAAAATTTAATTATAATCATTAGCAGCACCTGTGGATAGGTTAGAATGTAGCATGGACCAGAATGGGCATAGATGCTTCCTTTTGTAGCTTAATGGACTATGTTTTAATTACAAATTTAGATGGATTTTCATCGTTTTTGGTCACTGATGCAGTATTTTGCACGCAATATTAGTATCGCTGGTGGTCGAATTCGATAATAAATGGTTTACTGTGTAATGTTATTTATTTTTTACTTTCTTTTTTGATTGAATTTTTTGCAGTATATCCTATCTCGATGGGTGTATTAGAAACATATTACTAAATAATATTGTCGAAGGAACGTTTGCGTTATCATTATACTTCTCTATATGCCTGCCAGTTGATCGCCGCTTAACGTTATGGCACTTTTCGAGTGATGTTTGTAAGGATGGATATATTTCACTTCTCTAAAAGTAACATATATTAAATAATATCATCCAACGAACGTGTGCAACAGTTTTCAGACCAAACCGACAATTCCTTGATGAGTTCCACTGATTGCGCAACAACCTAAATTTAATCAAACTCTTCAAAAGAGAAGGGTAAAACAAAAAATCTTCAACGAAAAAGAAAAGTGTAAAAACTTTCTCTTTTGTTATCCGTGATTCTGACCGAAATTACAACGTTTCAATAGCTTGCATAGTTACACGTCGCGGAAATAATAGCCTCAGTAATATTACTCACTGAAAGCAAAGAAGATTAAAACAAATCTTATAAAATTTCACTATGCCACGCAATGTATTGTAGGCTGCACTCTTCGCGATCAGTGTGCAACTATTTCCGTTCTAACTACATAATAATTTCAATAATATGGCACAGTTTAAATTATTTTTTTTAAAATAATTTTTTTTTCTTCTGCAGTATCGTCAAATGCCAGTTGTAATTCTGACCCATGCTAAGTTACAGTCTATTCAAAGCTTTCGCTAACATTGATGTTCGAAAATTAAAATTTTTATCTTACATATCTGTGGAAAAAGAATTCAAGGAAAACTTCTATTCATCAAAAGAATACTACGTAAATATAAGCATCTAATAATTGATATGACGATTTAAACGCAATACATACTCTTTTTTCAGTTTTCTGTCTGTTGATTTATTCGCAGATGCTTGAAATGTAATTAAATAACGTGCATAACCAAGAAAAAAAGGCGTGAACCATCACGTCATTGCGCGTCGTCATGGAGTGACGTCGTGACATGAATGTTCACGTCATACATGACAGACTTGCTTATTATAATCTAGAATAAGCAATGAAAAGGAACAACGAGAAATATAATAAAAGTGTGTATATTTTGGAAAGGATAATATTGAATAAGCGACGTAAGAAGCAATATTAACTAAAATAAAACAGGATAAGATTTAATGTACATAGAATTTGGATCTTAACCCTTTGACTTCTGTAGACGCGTTAACGTGCGGGGATTCTACTGCGCCCAGGTGCTCTGGACGCGTTTACGCGCGCCCTTGCTCCTTCCCTCAGGTGTTCTGGACGTGATTACACGCGCCGCCTTGCCGCCCTGTCTGTGCTCTGGACGCGTTAATACATCCGGCCACTCGGGTCTCTGTGTGCTCTGGACGCGTTAACGCGCGAGCCACTTTGCGACCAGGTCAGGTAGCCGTATTTCCACCCCAGCTGTTTAATTGGTTTTCAACGTTCGGCCCATGAGCGTGTACAGTTTCGATCTTATTTTTGTTGCTATTTTCATTTTAGTTTTTACTGAGAAAATGGATCGCCGTCGTGTTTGTACAAACGAAGTAATCATTGAGTTTCTTACTAGAAACGACAGTGAGAATGATTTCTTTGATATGGAAGATTGTGAAGACCCTTCAACAGGATCTCGAAGTAATAGTCCTAAGCCTTGTACATCTGCTAGTGGAAAACGACCGTCTGTCTCCTCAAGAGGTAAACATTTTCAGTATCTGAAGCTTTATATAGTGAGAGCTAAATGTGTGGAAAAAGAGGACGCCTTAGTGACAGCTTTGACTCAAGGAAAAGAGATTCTTGTCATTTTGTGCATGCATTAAGGCAATTCAGCTTCAGGACCAAAATATGGATTAGGTCAAAATTCCAGCATTCTGACATTTTTCGGAATATTTTTAACAGAACATCTTATGAAATCTATTGCAGTATGAACCTATAGATTTGATTTATATACCAAGACAAATACGCCAGAATCAGTTCACTCTAGATTTTCAAGGTGGAAGGATTTACTGGGAGACATTTTCGAAATATTATTCACATTAAAAATTCAAAGGAGAGCACGCCAACGCGTAGATGCGTTGGATGTTCGAAACAGAAAGTGCGTCCAGAAACCAGGTACAAACACCACGCAATGTGCAGTAATACTGTGTGTTTTGCCATGTTTGGAGGATTGTTACACGAAAAACATTTATTAACCATGGGTAACTAAACTGTAACAATTACATTAGATTTATACGACTCTAAAACTAAGTGAAATACAAGAAATTAAAAAAAAAAATATTTTTAACTTCGCCAGTGGTGGTCTAAAGCCCAAAACCAAACGAAGGATGGAAAATATAGGCAGAATTTGTGGTAGGTATTCGACCACATAACTTCGAATTTTTCTCCTGATGAATTACAGCGCTAACAAACAAATATACCAAAAACATTTCAGTTGCTGTAATATCTATTAAGCATATAAAGTACCTGTATGTTTGTCTACGCGGACATTCACTTTTAGAGAAGCTTTAAATTGAAAAACCTTAGATATAAGAGTAATTATTTTGTGTCTGGGGTTTCAAAACGCAAAGCGAAAACGGAAGGCTGTCACACACAACGCCTCAGAAATGTTCAACACAGAGCAGTCCGGGCCGCGTGCCGAACTCATCAGGGCAGGTATCGGCCGATCGCGGCCTCTCAGTGCAGGTAGACGGCTTAGAGGATATCAAAGGAGCATGCAGCTAGGGCTCTGCCGGGCAATACCTAACTGTTAAATGGTTGATCCTACGAATTTTAAACGAGAAAATAGTGTGTAATAAATGTAAAGAATATGATGATGGTTTTTTTATTTCTGACAGGAAGAGGTGAAATCAACGATAAAAAATGAATTGAACTACCACGCTCATATGTATCCGAACGATCTGAACCGCTCATTCCTAAATTTCTTCCAAAACTTATTTTTTTTTTATCTGCTTAACGTCTCTCTAATAGCAAGGTCTTTAGAGACGGGAAAGGATGGGGGGGGGGGCAAGGAATAGGAAGGAATTCGGCCATGACCTTTTGAAGGAAGCATCCCGGAATTTGCCTGGAGTGATTTGGGAAACCATGGAAGACCCAAATCTGGATGCCCGGACTGGGATTCGAACCGCCGTCCTCCCGAATGCGAGGCCAGGACGCCAGCTGTTACACCACCACGCTCGGTCCAAAACTTATTCAACCCCTCCCATACGTCTGCTTATACAGTCCTATAACCTGTAGGTGATATAGTGACGTGAATATCGAAAACTGAGACTCACCCCCCTCACAAAAAAGTATATTAACATATTCGCTATACAAACAAAAAAATGGATTCTATTTCCTTAATGAAGGAGCAGTCACTGAATGCCCTTCATTTTAATTTTTTAAACATTTAAGAAAAATTAGTGTCCATACGGAACATGAAACGTTACCGTATTCAAACATAACGTTAATTTTGAAGAAACGCTAGAGTCAAAAGAAAGAAAGATATTATACCGACGATCTACCACTTAAAATAACTCGATACTAATGACAAAAATCAATATTTGTAATGTATAACTGTTCTGGGCAAAGATAGTTTCAATTGAGAGTGTTGACAAATAATTGCAGATGTTTTGAAGTTGGTCAATTTTGCGGTGTGATATAAAAACAATTTGTGTTTCTTTGCGGTGACTGTAATATAGGTGATTTTTTTTTTTTTTTTTTTTGGAACATCCACTCATCAAACACTCAACGAAAATTTTTGCCATTGTTTCTTGAAATTTTCAAACTGAACAATTATGTCAACTTTTACGGTATTTGAAAACTTTGCTATCATAAATCTTATAGAATTAGCAGAATTAGGAAATTGAAATCCACTTTTTGAAAAGAAATATCTCAAATTCAGTGAAGTACAGTTTATGACAAAAAAGTTTTAACACATCATTTACGAGGACGATAAACGCACCAGATTGGAAATGTCCGAACAAAGTCTGGCCCGTATTCAGAGCAACCAACAAGATTTTTTGCGCCGGTTTGTGACTACAGATGAAACTTGGGTCCACTACTATACCCCAGATACAAAACAGCAGTCAAAGCAGTGGAAACATTCTGATTCACCACCACCAAAGAAAGGAAAGGCAGTGCGTTCGGCCGGAAAGGTTATGGCCTCAGTTTTGTGGGATGCAAAAGGCATTCTGTTGATAGATTATCTTCCTACTAGCCAATCAATCACGGGGCAATACCATGCAAACCCCCTAGACCAATAACAGGAAAGGATACGCGAAACAAGGCCTGGTTTGGCAAGGAAAAACGTCATCTTTCATCAGGACAACGCTCCACCGCACAAAAGTGTTATTGCCATGGCAAAACTTCATGAACTGAGGTACGAATTGTTGCCACATCCACCTTATTCACCTGATTTGGCACCATCAGACTTTCATCTATTCCCCAAGCTGAAAAATTTCCTCGATGGACGGAGATTTTCTACAAGGGAAGAACTGACAGCCAAATTGGAGAGGTATTTTGCTGGCCTGGAGGAATCTCATTTTCGAGATGGGATCAAGGCATTGGAACATCGCTGGACCAAATGCATTAGTCTAAAGGGAAAGTATGTTGAAAAATAAAAGCAGTTCCACCGAGGTAAGATACTTTATTCTAATACATTCCGAGAACTTTTCAAACCACCCTCGTATTCACTAGATTTTTAAACAGCTGTCAATAGCTGTAACCTTGTATTGTTTCTACTTTCTACTCAGAAACAAATCTTATTGTATCTTTTTTGTGTGTACGATCTGGGAGCTAGTTTTGATATAAGATGACATAACTCAAATTACAGTAATGCACACAAAAAAACAAACTGGAGTTCTGAAGAAAGAAAAAAAAAAAAAAAAGTGAATGAATATACTTATGATCACAGACGACATTCAAAACATTTGTTGCCATGAGTCAAATGTCAACTTGACGGGTACAGGTGAACGGGACGATACTACCTGTAGAGAACGAGTCGGACTGGAAAGTGACGACAGGCAGGCAAGGTGACGAAGTCTGAAACCTGTTTTCACCCCATTTTATGGATTGCGGATCTGCTTAAGTAGGTACTGGATCCGCCAGACTACCAAATGATGAGGGATCTCGCATTGCTGGATTGCAATCCCTAGTTACATCCCTGCTAAAGTTTAAGTAAGTCATTGCTTGATTTTTTTAAAAAGAATCACGAAGTTTCTGCCAAAGCTACAACTTAAAATTTTTTGATTATGAAGTCGCACTATGGTATAAACTATGTAAGCACTAGGGTATGACAACAGAAAATATTAGAGAACTAGACCTTACTAAAGAGTTAAATGAGACAGAAAAATCCTAGAGAACCATCTAAAGTGTCTGTGTATTTTGGTGTACATAGAAAACTTTTACAAGAAAATTGTGATAAAATTTCAGATAAAGTATAGCTCGAAAATTATTAGTGTAATTATGTAAATATTAGTTAATTAAATTACAACTAATCAATTAAAATATTATAATTTTCATTAATTAAATTATAATTAATTAAAATACTATAATTTCAATTAATTAATTAATAAAATATATATGTACTAGCCACAAAGCCCGTCAAAATTGACGGGTTTGGAGTATTCTGGCAATTAATTTCTTTTTAGTTGCTTACCTAAACAGAATTGTTTTGAAATAAAGCTCAATGTGCTGTAATTTCTCATCCCTTGTGATGTAGCAAAACGTTTCAGTTGCCAACTTGATGCATGTCGCATTTCAGTCTAACCACAATCTTTGCTAATAATACGATGAAGATCGATGTGTTAACAGATGACATAGGTTACATACAGTTGAAATAATGACCACAGTGAAAACGAAGGATACTAAATTAAATCATAACAACTTCAGTGTTCTGGCAAATCATTTCTTAGCAATCGTTTAAATAAACACAAAAATAAATCATAATATAATTCCTACTGCCTTGCGCAATAACAAAATGTTTCTGTTGCTATCCTGGTGCAGGTTGCATTTCAATCTAACAACAGGCAGTTCAATCATTACCGTAGTGCCACAATCTGATGATGAATTCTTGTAGAACTCGACGAAATAAATCGAAAATAAAGAATAGAATTTTTTGTTATCTTTCTTGGTTTTCGAGATATAGCATGTTGAAAATCAATTATAACTGCGATTTTGGTGAAGTTTCCTCTGGTCCAGGACGTATTTCAACCTAACAACAACCACCAGGAAGAAAAAAAAACGCATATAGTGCATTTCCACCGTGTAGATATAGCGGTTTTGGTAAAAAAAAAAATTCTGGTCCAGGCCAGATTTCACCCAAACCACCTAAATTTCTCGAGAACTACGCGAGATATGGAAAGAAAATGTATTATTTGTTTTCGATTTGTCTCTTCGAGTTACATACGATATCATCATCAATTTTTCTTCTGTTCCAGGCCGCATTTCAACCTAACCACGTCAATTTTGAGATACAATATCTCGAGAATTAAGTAAGATATCAAAACATTTTATTCTCTACTTTCAGTTTTTTTCGTCGAGTTACATAAGAATCCATCAACAAATTGCGGCTTCACGGTTATCGTAGAATCCCATAACCACATACAGTACTACGCTAAACCACGGAGGAAATATTTCTTTCCTCCATGCGTTAAACATGCCGCCCGAGAAACAATACCTTCTTCACACGCATATTAATACATATACTTACAACGTTTCAATGGTCACATTGCATCGCGAAATAAACCAAATAAAAAATCTATAAGGGTTCTTCAATCTTATTTTTTTATATTCGTTATTCAGAATTATACTAACACATTTGAATAGCTGATACCGATACATGCGGCTGAAATAAGGCGCATCAGTAAAACCAAAGTAAATTAAAAATTACTGCCCTGTTGAAATTTGTATCAATTGCTTCGTTATAATGGCATCTTCTTTACATTTGCACCCTCCTTTTTTCGGAAAAGTCGCCATGAATTAAATTAAAAATTCTGAAACGTAAGACGCTCCGCAACCGAAAAATGTTAGCAACACTTTCGTTAGAACGAAGTAATGATTTAAGTAACAGAAAAAAAAATACTAAAAAACGCATGCCCTCTGCTGTAACTTCAATTGCCAATTCTAATAATCTATCAAAACTGCCGCTAACATTGCGAAAATTAACTTACATATATGTGATTTCAACGAATACTTCTACATAAACTAATATTAAATAAATCTAAGCAACTAATAAGTATGTTCTGTCAGTTAATTTATTCGTGGATGCCTAGAAATGTTATTAAATAACGTGGCTATTTCTCTGCAGTTGCTTAATTAATCAGAATTGTTACAAAATAAAGCTCATTGTAATTTATCGTTCATTGTGCTATAGCAAAAAGCTTCAGTTGTCATCTTGGTCCAGGTTGCATTTCAGCTTAACCATATTTTCCGCTAAAATTTCTGATAGAAAAGCAAAGCTTCAATCACGCGCAATTTAATACATTCCATGCATCGCGATATAAACTTGATCCCAAATCTTCACAGGTTCTGACATTTCTTTCTTAATACCTATGATGAAGATCGATATTTTAACGGCTAAGAATGACTCCAGCAAGAACGAAGGATGCTATAACAACTTAAGCTATGCCATGTAATATTACATTGTGGTTTAGGCCGTATATATCGCGAACAATTTGCAACTTCTTTCATTTGAACCATGTAATGTTTCAGTAAAAAAACTGATAATTAATATGCCAATTTAAACGCAAATAATTTCAGTAATAAGACACAGTTTAAATTAAAAAAGAACTAAATTATTCATGCCCTCTGCGTTAACGTCAAATGAAACTTGTAATTCTAATCCATGCAGAGACAAAATCCATGCTAGTTATACTCTAACCAAACATTTAACAGCACTGATGCTCCAAATACAAAGCTTTTATCTTACAATATCTATGGACAAAGAATTTAAGGAATACTTCAACATATCAAAAGAATATTATGTAAATATAAGCATCTAATGATTGATATATCGATTTTAACGCAATACATACTTTTATTTCAGTGTTCTGTGAGTTAATTTATTCACTGTTGCTTGGAAATGATATTAAATAACGCGCACTCCCACAAATAATATCGTAAAGCGTGACGTCATAGCCCAACGTCACCGCGTGACATGACGTAGGCGCTACACGCTACATCTTGTCTATTATACTAATAGATTACATTAATCAACATTTTTGTAGCATGCATATTATCAGTTTTCTCTTGCCTCCCCCCCCCCCCCCTTGAACAAAATCCTGGCTACCCCTTCGTGTTGGATACTTTGGATATTATAGTACATGCCGATGTAGGGAATTCTTTAGAAATTTCAAAATTCAATTAGTGGACATTCATAATGTTAAAGTACTTACTAGATTTTTGTGCTACTACCTCCTACAATTTTCGTATTTTCCATCTCTAAGCCCCACTATTTTCTCCTTAAAAACAATTATTTCATGTAGCATTGGTATTATACCATACCGATATTGAAGTCTAGGTGCTTTTAGAAAGGATATCACAAGTAGAGCTATTATTTATTTAATTTAATTTAATTGTAATAGAGCACATGCTCTGGTGACGATTTCCCTACATCCCCATCTTCCCCCTATCCTGCACCTACCTACATTTGCCCTCTACAAATTCTTTAAATTCTTTCAACATTTTCGGTAAATTATTCATCATTTCTCGTGGTAACTCATTCCAATCCCTGACACCCTTACCCAGAAAAGAAAATCTTCCCACACCCTTGTGCCTTAAAGCGAGTGCCAGCTTGTGGACATGGTCATCTTTTCCCTTCCATGAACTACTCATCATACCTACTCCAATACCTTTCCATGCCTCATCACCAGTATATGCCCTTTTCACTCCCATGACCCTCCTCAACCTCCTCCTGTCTTGCAATGAATCTCATTCGAGCTCCTTTATCATCTCTGTCACTGATTCCATTCTGCGATAATTTCCAGAAACAAATCTAGCAGCCCTTTTTTACACCCTCTCCAACTCCTGTATTTGATACGTAAAATGACAGTCCCATACTACACTACCATATTTGAACAATGGTCTAACCAATGTTTTGTAACCCAAGTCCTTTATTTCTCTCGTACATCCCCTCTTCACTCTCTCCATCAAGTGCAGGATTTTGAAACGTTTTCCTACCAACTGTCCAGTGTGTCCTGTCCAGTTATGCTTGTTATCAAATGAAATGCCAAGATATTTACATTTCAAGTCTTCAGAAAGCAATTCTTTCCCCACCTTATATTCATAATTAACCTTTTGTTTTTTATTTGTGTATCTAATAAGCTGACTCTTCTTTGCATTTATCTTCATCCCAGGTTTATCAACCCAACTAGATATCCTGTCCAGATCACCCTGCAACTGTTTACAATCCTCTATCATTTTGATTTTTTTATATAGCATTATTTCATCTACAAACAATCTAATTTCAGATAGTAAACAATCAACACAATTATTCATTAGAATAATGAATAGCAATGGTCACAATACGCTACCCTGCGGCACTCCCATTTTTACTTCCACTTCATTTGAGACCACATTTCCAAACCTAACTTTCTGTTTTCTACCTTTTAAAAATTCTTCTACCTAGAAAATCACTTTCTCATCCACTCCAATAGTTTTTACCTTATTTACTAACATTTTATGCCTCACTCTGTCAAACACCTTTGACAGATCTATTGCTTCATTATCAATTTGACCTCCCTTGTCCATTTCATCTGAAATATCTTGCATATATCCCACCAACTGAGATTCGCATGAATATCCTTGCCTGAATCCATGTTGCCTGCTTGAAAACCACTTACATTCCTCACATATATTATTGATGTGGTTTCATATAAATCTTTCCATTAATTTACCTACCACTGATGTCAAACTGATTGGCCTGTAATTCTCAACTCTATTTCTCACCTCTCCTTTATGTACTGGTACTACTATTGCACTTTTCAGTCCTGTGGTAAGCAGCAAGTATCCAGACTCAATTTAAATAATATTTCAAGATAAGGTACAATGTCACATCCGGCTATCTTTAAGATATATGTAGTAATATTATCTACACCAGCTCCTTTATGTTTTTTCAGCTTTCTTATTTCATCAGGATGAATTTCAGACTTTTTTACAATCTTCATTTCTAATTGTGTTGTTAAGCTCGTTCTCCCAAATAGACCCTCCTGTTTCTGATTCATTGCCCCTAATGCTTTCACTAAACCAGTTACTTAAAATCTATGACTTTTTCAAATCCTCAGTAACTATTCTCCATCCTTATCTAAAAGTGTCTCTACACTCTCTATTCCCCTCATTTCCTGATATAGCCATAGAAATTTCTAGATGCATCCCTCAATGGTCCTCCTGCACTGACAATACACTTCATAAACCCATCTTTAGCCACTTTCTTTGCTGTTATTAAGTCCTTGTTTAATTGTTTTAAATATTCTGTACTACCCTGCTGTTTCTTAACTCTATGTTCTCTTATTTCCAACCTCTTTAACCTCCTCACTTCCCTATTCAAGTACATAGGTTCTCTATTTCTATTTATTTTCTGCCTTTGAATAAATTTTTCTTTCCCAATTGTTATTATCTCTTTAAACTCTTCCCACCTTGACTCTACTGTACTTGTGCCTTCCTTCCATTTGCTGAGTTGTTCTCTGAAATATCTCTTCAAATTTGAAACCTGTGCCTTTTTATAACTGTCCCTATTTCCCCCTTCAATTTTGGCAGCTGGTTTATTGAATCCTCTAATACCCATCGAACTGCATCATGATCACTTATTCCTTCAGTTACTTGACACCCAACAAGGTTTTCATCAGGCTTAATTAGAAATATATCCAAAATATTTTGTCCCCTAGTGTTTTGCTCAACCACTTGTGTAAATCCTCCTTCCCTTATTAAGATATTTGCAAATCTTTTTTGCCTTGTGTTATTTATTTTATTTCCTTCCCAGTTTACACCTGGTAAATGATGGTCATTCTATTATCACCTCTGAAATCTGAGTATTAATTTAATTTCTCCCAATATAAAAGCAGAGATACAACCCCAATACAGAGAGAGAGCTTTTCACCCTGACCCCTGATGATCATTCCTTTGATATAATGGTGATAGTATGTTTCACTAGAGTAGTGGATGTCCAAAATGCGTACATGTGCTACAAAAGCAAAAGTATCTTGCTCTTTGCTTAAAGATGGCACAAATCAAGTTACATAGATTTAAATGTCTGAATATAAAATTTTAATATGGTTTCATCTACAGTACTGTTGCCTATAGGAATATTTTATCTAATACCTTTTACATAATAACTGACAAGTGCATTGAACATTTGATAGGGACTTATCAACATGATATCTGCAGAATGACTAAGAATACGTGTATAGAACATTTGTAATATGCCAACAAAATTTAATTCTCTAAACGACTTAGAAGTTTTACAAAGGCGGCCAGTAAAATACATAAATAACAAAATAAAACGTAATGTACAAAGTTTGCATCAACAGCAGAGTTATGGAACTTCTTGTTAGATTTAAATTTGGCTTAAGCCAGAATAACAGTTGGCATTCATTGTTACAGCAAAGAACATGACTAATTTAATAAATTGGAAGTTGGAATGGGTGCAATGAGAGAAACTATATTTGTTTGGCAACAGGGAAAACATGTTCCTTCTTGAAGAAAGTTAACAACTTAATCCTAAAGAAAATTAAATGCTTTTTTTCCAGTTCATAGTTTAAGTTCCTTTTTTTAAACTTAAAAGTTACATTTTTGCAATTTAGTTAACTTTGTTAATTAACAATTAATGGATTAACGGTTTTCTGCCCACCTGTGTGTAGGGAGTGACCTTTCATAAATTTTCAAAGGCTTCTGATGAAAATAATTGAATTCTTTGTTTACTCTTGTCATTTTAAACTCAGTGTTCCAGACCTATTTCAGAAAATTATTGATTAATGTTTTCATTGAATTGTTATTTGAAGATTGACTTTAATAAATCTTTTGGACAAACCAACATAGTGTGCAAGAAGGTCACATTTTTGAATTTGAAAAAACAACCATTTTAGCCCGGGTCAAAGATTTTTGGGCCAGCGTTATTACAGAGGCTGTAGAAATAAGATTAACTGATTTATTAGTCAACAGGGACACTGGTTATCAACTCAGTGTGGCCTGGAACCCGGCGATTAAAATGCTGAAACAGTTTCGCGCCGGTAACGAGCAGAAGAGCGGATGACGTAATCGCGTTGTGTTGGTTTTTGTTTTCCACCATTTCCGTAGCAGCGGCTGAAGAAACAAACAGTTATACACTGACATTTGGTTGAGAATGGAGGCAGAGATGGACACCTTCGAAACGTCCCGCAAATATGATATATTAACACGGCTGGAAGCCCGAGAAAAATATATTAATAAACCAATTTCTATTGGAACTGTTCCATATTTCCCTAATTCATTTTCCACTATAAAAATGTTAGTGCTATTATCTTTTTGTTCTGAAGTTGGGAAATTTACAGCTCAACAGAGACTGAATCGTTTAAGCATCCTTAGAAAATGACTGTATTGTTTCATTTTTTTAAAGGTAAGGTGTCTGGTAACATTCTACAACAAAATCTACGATGAACTCACCACAGAGGATAATTTCCCTTTAGTTCATGATTGATTTTATACCTAAAGTTTATTATAGGTACGAAACATATTGAAGTTTCCATTGGGAGCTCTAAAAACTGTCAACACTACAAAAAAATTGTCATTCTAATCATAGGATCTATTGTTGAATATGCAATTGTGGTGATTGAACTTATCTGGTTTCAGTTTTTGCACCAATTGAGTGTGATCATAGCTGGTTGTCATATATTTATCTTGTATATTTATTTTGTACTTTGCTCATATTTCTACTTATTTATTTCGTAGTAAAGATATCTGTTTGATTATTTAATATAATTTCTTCTGAAGTTTTCTAGCTTCGCCAATAACCAATGAACTTATATGCTTTGATTCCTTTTTATTTATAATGTCATAACATCTTTAATCATCCGAAGTTATACAGGTTCTTTTCCGCAAGCAACTTTAAATTCAAAACGAACACGACAAGTTCTCATCAAGTTCGCCGATCCTGAGCTATCTTTCATCTGTTTATCCAACGTTACCCTTAACTACCAATTTTCTCTAAGAGTAATTATTATAGTTATTCATCTCTGTTATACCACATGGTGCATGTTTAACAAGAAACTGGGCAAATAACAGAAAGTGAAGTGTACATAAGGTTTCAGACAAAAATACTTAATTTTATATTGAAATACCAGTCCAGAGAAATAAAAAAGGTGCTGCTCTTTACTGACATGTCGTAGATACCACAATTATACCACTGATGAAAAATATTAATAATACAGTTGTTATTAGATGGTGTTTGATTTAAAGCAGTCAATGTCTTGTTCTATACAGTAATTAATCAAATCTAAAGATTTGGTTTCAAAATTTTAGCGTATTTTACCATATGTGCGTAAATATCTAAAAATACATAAATAAGATACTTTTGGACATAAGAAATCTAAATACATTAATTTTTATTCATATAAATACAAAATTATTGTTATAGTTCATTTAAAAGATACATTTTTTGTTTACTCTACACATACTCGAAACGCTATCCTCCATAACAGATTTCCACGTGACGACATTAGATACTAACCAATGTGTATCAACCAGCTGTACTGTATATCTTGTTTCTAACATAGACCCCGAAAAGCGAGTTTTCTAATAGATATTAGTGATTGACAAATTTTTGAAGCAGAAAGCACAAATCTGACAAGAATAAGTTCTTCGATGGTTGCAAAGTTTTTCGCATCAAATCCAGATTTCTGTTCTGCTGAGCTAAGGAAAGTTAAAACGTCAATGTACATATTACTATTTTATCAATTTCGTATAATTTTTTTAAAAATCTAAATATATACCTTATTTTATGCTGATAAAACGTATATACTGACTATTTCAGATCTGGAATGGAATCTTATGGTGACAACGCACTAGGTTACGTACAGCTCAATAGAAATCAAAAAAATTGTGTTGTTAAATATGGAAGATTAACAGCTTCCAAATGCTATGAAGCCAGCCGTTGCAAAACTGTTGATGGGACTATTGTTGCTTCTATTCTTGGTGCAAGAGGTCCGACTACACCAGCAATAACCAGGGGGGAAAAATTGGAAGAAAACATATGGAAAGTGGTAGAAAAAAAGATTAGGAGTAAAAATTAAAAGATGTGGTCTATACATTTCACCAGAATATCCAATGATAGCTGCTTCCCCTGATGGGATTGATGGTAAAACTACTTTTGAGATCAAATGTCACTTCAGTGAGAAAACTGCTGAAAACTACATTGACAAAGACAGAGTGATGACAAGTAGTTATTTTGCACAAGTCCAAATACAGATGTATTGTGCTTGTGTAAAGCAAAGTTACTATTGTGTTGCCAGTGGTGAGTAAAAAAAAAAAATAAGGTGACTGTAATAAAGGTTTATTATAATCACCAATATGTTACAAGATTATTAGAATGTTTTGTTTCTTTTTGGAAAAATAATATTTTCCCAATTTTCTATAGAAGTGTATAATTATTTAACTTGTGTAATAATATTTCTTTTTATTCTAACACCCATTACTTACTACACCTGTGTAGGTCTGATGATGGTACAGTAATGTATTTCACCTGTTACTCTCTTAATTTATTAAGTTGTCACTTCATACTATAAAAATTTTGGTATCCTAAAATATAGATAATTAAAGTATAAAGGAAGGTTTAGGATTCAATTTTCAGCCAATAGGGGGAGGAGGAATTACTAGAGATTGTGATACCGCTATAACAACATTCCACTGTGTGAAGTAATGACATCATGATACTGCAGTTGTAAGTCAGAAGCATATAATTTTTAAAAGATAATTGCGTTGTAATAAATCTTGAACTAGCAAGACAGTGCTTTAATTGCTTTCCGAAGTAGAATTTCATCTTTTGAGCTGTATTAGAAAGTAGTTCTAGCTGTGTTATGCTGATTTAATGTTCAAACAGAAAGTTATTGTAATAATTTCACAGTCTCCAGTAGATCCACCAATCTTTCAAAAAGGTACAAAATAGTGGAGGATGCAAGTACCTGTTATCACTACAATGCTTTAAAACAGTTGATACATTTTATGGTGAAACTTTTATGTTTAGAAGAAATAATTCAATATATTCAAATTGATTACATTTCTTAATTAAAAGAAAATTTTATTTAAAGAGTGAATCTTGCAAATTCATTAATGTACAGGCTGTCTTTATACATAAATCTATCACACCAATAAAATTAGAATTTATAACAGAATGCAGCTTGAACATATAAAATTCTCAGAGTCTTCGAATCACTTTCTCTACATGAATCCTTAGACTGGCTATTTGCTTTGTCTGTTTCACTTCGGCCTTTGAAATTTTTGATCCAGCAGCAACACTTGGAGACCTCAAGAAAGTGAACCCTTTCTGAGATAAAAACAGTTCAAGATGCTTAAATCCTCTATCAGCTAGAATACAAGTACCAGGTTGTAAGCATTCTAGAAACTTGCTTGTCTAGCAAGTTAACATCACTAATCCTACCAGCATATCCATTAGACACAAAGCTAACAAGACTGTCAGGTATGCATGCAATCAGATACTTTATTGTATTTGCTTTTTTTATAATCTGACCCAGTTAATACTTCGTTTATAGCCTTAGAAGGTTTTTGGATTTCTATTTCCAGGAAGTCAATAATACATGTGACTTGATTGTATATATGTCTAAAAGATGTAGGTATATTCTTTTTTATTGGTGAAATTGAAGATTGTTTAATAAATAGTGAAAGTTCATTTACAATCTGAGGAAATTTATTAAAAAAAATTTTTGCTAATTTGAGTAACTAAAATGTTAAAATCATCAGCCAGTTGCAAAAATGTCCTATTTAATTTTATTTTCATAAAGCATAATAAAATATTTTGTTATGTTAGTATGAGGTAGTAATA
Organism: Vandiemenella viatica; assembly: GCA_031002005.1. Taxonomy (NCBI): domain Eukaryota; kingdom Metazoa; phylum Arthropoda; class Insecta; order Orthoptera; family Morabidae; genus Vandiemenella; species Vandiemenella viatica. The sequence goes on along the minus strand of JARYHS010009136.1, from coordinate 196,535 downwards.
AATTTATAAGAAAATAAACTTCCTTTGAGTGCCAATGTATAACTTTGGTTTGTTTTTTATTTTAGCTAATGTACTTTGTAGGTTTAACTTTGCAACTTTTTTTCCTCTGGTGAGCTAGTGTCTGAAGTAGTGTTAGATTGACTTGTTTGCTTATATTGGGAGGAGCCATGATTTATTGCTGACCCTATTATATATAGTGTATTTGATCTATAACTACCAAATCTTTCATTTGTAAAATAGTGAATAGATGTAGATAGCATGCTTTCACTTTCTTCAGACACTTCTAATGGAGAAGTAGCAGTACACACTGTTGCCTTGAAAGGTGTGTAATGTTGTAGTCTGCAACTGTTTACTTTTAAATTTTTCCATCAAGCAAGCTTGAACTGCTTTATGTTGTGGATTATAGATACCAGAATGGCTTTATCATACTTATTTTCAAGGTTACAAATACCCACTTCAGTCAGTAAATCTGTAAACAATAAATGTGCCTAGTTAATTTCATAATAATTTAAGTTAAAATACAATAATTTATGATTTCATAAATGAACTTCATTGCAAAAAGCCTACTTCTGATTTTACAGTTTTTCTTCTTTTCATTTATCTCCATCCCATGTTGGTAGGTCAACATGGGATGATGATAAATGCAAAGATGAGTCAGCTTATTAGGTATAAAGATATGAAACTAAAGATTGATTATGATTATAAGGTGGAGAAAAACTGCTTGTTGAACACTTGAAACATAAATACCTGTGAGTAACATTTGAAAACATACTCAATTGACCAGGACACATTGGACAAGTAGTAGGAAAAGGTTTTAAAATCGATCACTCCTTAGAGAGAGTGTTGAAGAGAGTGTTGAACAGAAACAAGGCAACTAGGTTAGAAGACTTTGTTGAGACCACAGAAACAAGGCAACTAGGTTAGAAGACTTTGTTGAGACCACTGCTCGTGGTGTAGATCGCAGCCCACAATTTGAGTATTAAATACAGAATTTGGAGGTGTAAATAAGTGCTGCTGGATTTATCTCTGGAAATTATTGCAGAACTCCTTCAATAATTGATATGATAAAGGATCTGAAATGGGATTCGTTGGAAGACAGGAGGAGGGTGAAGAGTGTCATGGGAGTGTACAAGGCATATATTGGCGATGAGTGGAAAGATATTAGTGGAAGGATTAGGAGAGTTGCATGAAAGCGAAAAGATGACCGTGACCACATGCTGGCACTCAATTTCAGGCACAAGATTTTCTTTCTTAGCTAAGGGTGCAGGGACTGGAATAAGTTTCCAACAAAATAGAAAACTTATCAAGATAAATTTTGATGAAACATATCGTATTAAGTTTTAAACAAAAATTAAGTGTGTTTGGACTGACGTATAAACTGTAAAAGTAACACAATCTAGGCAACAAAGAGTATAAAAATTTTTGGGATCCAAATAGATCAGAAACTCAACTAGCAAGAAAATATCACACCATTAATGAAATTAAGTAGTTCCACATCTGCAACAAGAATAGTTTCTCTAACAATGGATCTAGAGTTAGAAAAACGTTCATTCAGTCATGTGGTATGGCATAGCTTTTAGGGAAACTCTTCAGAGAATAATAATTTTTCATAGTTTAGAAATTAACTGTTCGGGTGCTATGTGGATAAAACCAAGCACTACTAGCAAACAACTCATTAAAAAATGCTCAATATTTTTACAATGTTTTCCCATTTTGTCACATATGTTTTGTCAATGAATATTTTAACTTGTTCACAAATGATGTAATACTAGTGACATAGTCAACCGTAAGACATATTATTTTCAAGCAGTAATTCCATTGTGATACAGCCTGGACCATTAATTTCAAGCAGACATTAAGTTGTAATACACCCTGTACCAGCATGACACAATTAATGTACTCAAGCAGTAATTCTGTCACAACACAGCATGGACCAAATTAGGTTGTAATACCCTCTGGACCAGCATGACATCATTACATGTACTTCTGGAAATATTTCTAGAAGTGTCTTGCATTTGACAACTGTGGTATTGTGATGCCAATTCCTTGCAGAATTGTGATTTCCAGTAATTTAAATAAAAATTCTAGTGGTTTATTATTACCTAAGGATCAAATTAAGCCACATTTAAAAAAAATGGTGTAATATCCTAATCCATTTTTAATTTTTATCCTTGACCTACAATAATAAGAAGATAATCTATAACCATTATGGGGGAAAGAGACATATTTTGGATAATTTTTTTTTTTTTTTTTTTTTTTTTTTTTTTTTTTTTTTTTTAGATTGATGCTATGTCAGTTCTGAGATGTTTACGTTAAGTTTCAACAACTTTTGTTTTTTTTTTCCATATATATTAAATCATCAGTTTTGTTTGAGATACACCTAGTGTTCTGATGAAACAGAGCTGTTTTGGATAGATTTTGTTTTGTATTATTTTTATGGTTAATGTCATTATACAGGTAAAGTCCTAAACACATCGCAAAACAGTTAGTGCATTATGATGCGTGAATTCCCCTGTGACCCCCGCCTGGGACAGTAGTAGTGCTAAAAAAATATATATATATTTGCAAGCAGCCAGGGCCACTGCCAACAGGAGGCCCACCCTAGGGGCCCATAGAGCCTAAATGCGGCCCTGAACCTTAACATCGATAAAGTGTAAAGTCAAATTCTTTAAATAATTATGCAATCTAATTTAAAAAGGCATGGGTGCTGGCAGGATTACTTTAAGGGAGGTGCATCTGTTTTTTTCATTTTTTATATACATTGTATGTAAATCTTATTTCTTATTAACTAAGGATACTGAATTTATTGATAAAGTGTTCGAAAATATATAAAATGAATAGATTAAATGTACATATATAAGTATCTGACTGTAAAATAAAACGAGAGATAGCAAGTGACAGGTTTAACATAGGTTTAGGCCAGGGGTGTGTCTGGTGTCAAGGATATGTTGGTAGGCTAGTTCCCATCTGTGGGGTTCTGAAGGGGAGGTGGTATTTGGAAAAACTCTAATTGCTCTAACTATGATACAAGTGTTCAGGTGGTTCGAATTATGTGAGTGCGCATGAATTGCCACTGGATGGTCTGGGTTGGAAGTATAAACTGTTTGCCTGTGGCCATTCATCCTGTAGGATAGTTGTTGAGCAGTGAGACCAATGTAAGAGGCAGTGAAATGGAGGCAGGTGAGTTGGTAAATAAGGTGAGTGGTAGCACACGTAGCATGGCCAATTATAGGGAAAGATTCGCCTGTGGCAGGATTAGTGTAAGTGGGCAGGGTGCATTCTGCAAGTTTTGCAGCGGGGTCTGCTACAAGGGAAAGATCCCTGTGTAGGTCTAGGAGTAGCCCAGTCAATAAAGGTTTTGTGTCGGAACTCTTTCTGGTAAAGCTGATTTTTTTCAAGGGTGATAGACCTTGATGAGAGGATTGTTTTCTGAAAAGTCCCCGAAAATTCCAATGGAGCTTCCCTCCCTACCCCCCCCCCCCCCCCCCCTTTAAGTTTAAAAATGTAGAGTTTTACGCAATCGCATACAACTTTTTAACCAAACGTTTGTTAAGGTTATATTACTTACAGTTTTATTCCCTGATAAATATTCTACAACTTTTATAATAACATAATTTATGATAAGTGCAGCAGTTTTCCCGTAAATTAACGAAATGTTATAAAAAAACAATATTTTTTTGCCACCTATCTACGTTTTTGCAAAACCATACTTTTATTCTTCGCCAAATGAAAAAATGCTTCCAATAAAAGTTGTAGCATATATATTCCTGAGTACATCGGTGTATAAACATATACAGTTATGTGTATTACTCTACTAGTAACATAGAAAACAGTAGCTAGGTTTTGAGCGCGAGAGCGCTCGGGAGTCGGCGGGCGTAGGCGAAAGGCGCCTTATCCTCATATGCCTATTCAATTAGTTAATACTGTAATTATAACATCTATTTTTAACACTTATACTTGTACTAGCCCATAGTGTGTCGACCTTTAATTTGTAATTTAGTAAATATTTGTGAATAATCAAAATAACATTAGAGTGATATGAGAAGTAAAATTTGTTTTTCTGATTGTAACATATTTGAATTAAAGATTTTAATTTTATTCATAATTAATTATTGTTCACATTTGTATGTCAGTTTTGGTTAGGGGGATTTAACCTAGCCTTGTTATATCAGGCCATTCCATTATCCACCACCTATGGACCCGCCGTGTCCCGGACTGGCTAAACCGGCAGCTGTTTTAAATTACATGTGTTTTAAAACAGCATCACGGACCTCCCACCCACCACAGATATTATATACACCGATTTAATATTTACAAGTCATGATTATTGTAACTCATAAAACTTATTTTATGTTTAGAATCATGCCTTTTGATAACGGTTACATATTAATCTGTATGAGGAAATTATCTTCTTCTTCTGAATACAGGTGTGAATTTAGGCAAGATAAGCCACTACAGTGTTCACACATTGCAGTGCAACTCAGGTTCACTTTTCTACATCCACAGTATTGTCTGCATCCTTGTTTACAAGAACATGACACTAAGTACAGCAGTTCGTTTGGAGCAAATGGCTTCGAGGTAGGAATTGGTTTCAATGTTCTTTTGGTACCTCTCATTTCTTTCACATTTTCAATTTTCCAACCCCAGTTTGTAGCATCAAGAGTATTACCTAACCATTTTTGAACTTGCAAAAATACTCTCAGCGAATGTTCACGACATGCCTCAGATGTTGGAGGTAATGTTGCTAGATGAAAATTTGATCTAAGGGAACTTTTCTTTGTTACTGTCAAGAACGGGCTTCATTCAGATTTGAATATTTCTCTAACCCATGAAAACATAAAACAAATTTCTCACCAGAAATCAAAAGGTCCTCTCTTGTTGTAGAATCATCCAAAAACTTCCTCGCTGTATTCTGCATATCAGGTTTCGATCTGAGCAATTCTATCGCTTTTAATTTGCCCATTCCATACATGCTGGATGTGGTATCACATCCGGTCATAGCATGACAAAACAGAAGTAACTGACGTTGATCTCCAAACTTTTCTATGAGAGTGGCGATTCTGTAGTACACTGTTAATGGAACTGCACCCCCCATCTCTTTACAGAAGTATATACAAGTACTTTCAGGAGCCAGTGCCGTAAGTAACACTATTAAGTCGGTATTGGTTCCAAAGACAAATACCTTACAGTCACTTCTCAGCTGTTGAATTGCTGTCATAACAATGAGCACATCAGCATTATCTTCCACTGTAACAACTTGTAGTCCTCGTTTTCTGAATTCAGATGCCAAAGCTAGTACCAGTTTTCTCCTGTTACTAGTATTTCCTAAAAACTCCTCTTTTCCAGTAACACAAATTGTGTTTTCATCAAATACTATGTCAGGTGAAGATCTTTTGGCTGCTCTTCTGTTTTGCTCTTCATTTTTCGTTGTTGGCTCGTCTGGATAACCATCAAATACTACAATTGAATTAGATCCATATTTATTTACAACATATGTACAGTAAGTTTCTAAGATGACGCCATAGGAACAATTTCTTGGCCACGCTACTTTGTGTAGAAGAAATCCTCCGTCCAAAACATAAGTTGCACCATTTTGGTCTGTTACGTCAATGACACCTTCTTCAAATACCTTCATCAGTGACGATTTTGTTCCTTTTCGTAAGGATACATCATCAAACAAAGCAGGTGGTCGAGGAGCCAGTTCGAATTCCAAATAAGTCTTCAATTTTCCGGGACTGTCGCACACACATAAAATACGGTTAAAAAGTTGTTGGGAGTTCACACAAACTTCTTTTGATCGTACCAATGCTGACTTCTGCACTGCTTGAGTCTTAACCATATCCTTCCTGTGAAGCTTAATATCATGGAAGTTAGTTCCCATCATTTTGGCTATGGCTGAGAGACCAACATCATAAGCTTCATCGCAGTTTATTGAGTCATCACACACGAATCCAGATTTCAATGAAACTAATTCACCTGATAGTTTTGTAAAAGGATTGTGTGTTTGGAACCATGTTGTAAATGTTTGCAGGTCCGACAAATCTCTTTCTCATCTAGATACGCGAAGTTCAACATGCTGCTCATTGTACTGAATTGATGTCCCAAAATAAGCTTCCACAGCATCATGAATTTTTAAGATAAATTGTATTCCGAGGACCCATTTCGATAGAGTGCTGTCGGTTATGCCTCGTCCATGAGTTAGGCCCCCAACGGATTTCTTGGGACGCATCAAACCCTGTTCGATGCACATGTCAGTCCACGTCCCAGACCAGTATTTCCCCGTTCTTCTTACAGTGAAATGTTCTTTAAAGAGACCAAATTCTAGTGGAGATACTTTAGAGCCAAGTTTAGTCATTTCTTTTGCATAAAGATGTGCAGATTTAGCATATGGCAGATGGCCTGCAGCGTGAAAGTATGGGAGCATTTAAATTGTAGTACTTAAATGGAGGTCCCAATTACCGGATCTTTCTGCATAAATAAACATCATTATGAGGTCAATGCATTTAAGAAGATTTATCCAAAAGCTTAGTTGTTCTGCTGAGCATTTTCACATTATTTAAACACTCATTAAATTGATTCAATGCTGCCTTTATAGTTGGATCTTCGAGAATTTCAGCTTCATTGCGTTTATTTTCAAGGAGCTGCTTAGAAAATGCCTCAAGAGTTGTAAGGGATTCTTTAATCTCGGGAAACTGATCTTTCATGACATTTATAAGAGCGCAAGCAGTATGATTATATGCACGTACACACCTTGCATATGCATGACCGTTCAACATTAGTCTAGTAACTTACTCTGTATTGCTAGTTCTTGAAAACACAGTAGAGTCCTAATTTATTAAAACGTTACAATATAACCACTGTATTACTTATTTACAATGTCACACACAAAACACTAAAATACAAAAGATAAAATCGAAATTCACCGGACGAACTCACTTGACGCACTGCCAAACTGAACTGACACTTTGTTTATGTCTACGTAGAGTCTAGGAGAGATCCCGCGCCTCGCCAGTGGTGCCAACTTCATAGTTTCATCATTACGGCTCCAACAATTACTTTAAGTAGTATTCTTGGTGATCGTTATTACTTAAAGTTTGAATTTTGTTGAACGTGCTGTTTTATAAAATGTGTGTGGAAGTGGTGGGATGTACTTAAAATGTATGCTAAAAGTAATGAAATATAGGGGCTAATAAAGATTTTCCTACATTAGCAACTATCACTGACACATTAGATCAAACGAACGCTGTTAAATGAATTAAAAATTATATCTGGAAATTATAGCACCTTTATTCTTCCTCTTACACAACGGGCGCGGCCGGCTCACGTTGCCCGCCGACTCCCGGGCGCTCACGCACTCAAAACCCAGCTACTGTTTTCTATGTTACTAGTAGAGTAATACACATAACTGTATATGTTTATACACCGATGTACTCAGGAATATGTGAGCTACAACTTTCATTCGAAGCATTTTTTCATTTGGTGACGAATAAAAATATGGTTTTGCAAAAACGTAGATAGGTGGCAAAAAAATATTGTTTTTTTACAACATTTCATTAATTTACGGGAAAACTGCTGCACATATCATAAATTATGTTATTATAAAAGTTCAGGGAATAAAACTGTAACCTTAACAAACTTTTGGTTAAAAAGTTATATGCGATTGCGTAAAACTCTACATTTTAAACTTAAAGGGGGGGTAGGGGGAGAAGCTCCATTGGAATTTTCGGGGACTTTTGAAAAAATGTCTCTCTAATAGTGATCTACTACTGGGAGAAAATTCAGCTTTACCAGAGAAAGTTCCGACATTCACTGTCTTTGGCCCTTTATTGACTGGGCTAGAGAGTCAGCAGGTAAATACTTGTGGACCAAGATGTTATAAAGATTGGGTGGTCTGCTGAAGCAAGTGCGGGGAGCAGTGGGTAGGATTTTGGGAGGGAGGAGAAGCATTTCAGGGAAGGACCACAGGAAATCATGCCCACGGCAGAGTATCTGCTTGACAGATTTCGGGCCAGGAAAGAACTGGGTGACATGTGTTGGTGCATGGTTAATTTTAAGAGGTGCAGACATGGGCGTATCCAGCGAGGGGCAGAGTGGGGCTGCTGCCCCCCCCCCCCTAGAAGAAAAATTAAGTTGCCTTCAGTACGTTTCGACGAGTGAAGAACTAGTTCAGGAGCACTTTGGGAGAGAAAGATTGACAGGATTATGTCTGACGAGTGTGCATCGAAATTTCGTGAAAGAACACCATGAGATATTGACAAACAAAATTATTGAAATTGAAAATCCGAGACAATTAATGTTTACATAAAAAACTCACTGACTTACGATCTTAATTAACTACATAGTAGGTCCTTAGATTAAGTAGTTGGGTTACGATATTAATCAACGATAAAAATAGTTTCCTGAATAGGTTTGAGTTTGATTTTGTAATGTCATGTTTCACGCCCCCACACCACTTCCTTGAAACCAAAATGAGTTGCGCCCCCCCCTAGTTCAAATCCTGCCCCCCTCTAGTTCTGATCCTGGATACGCCCTTGGGTGCAGAATGAGGGTTGTGGGTGATGGCACAGGAAATTTGTTTTTCCACGAGATCATGGGGGTATCGGTGGGAAACAAGGGCTTGAGATAGTTTTTGGGAGTAACTGGAGATTGATTCATGACCGGAACAGATGCGTCTGCCATGGATTACAAGGCTGTATGAGTGGGAACGTTTGATGTGGAAGGGGTGACAACTGTCAAGGTGTAGGTATTGTTGTAAATTGGTTGGTTTGATGTGTACTGAGGTATGGAGGGCCCCCAGTCGTAGGGTGATATCTATGTCAAGGAAGGTGATACAGGTGTGGGAATATAACAATGTGAAAATTGATGGAGTGATTGTAATAGAGTGACTTGAGAAAGCCTAGGAGGTGGTCCTCCCGATGGGTCCAGATCATAAATATATCATCTATGTATCTGAACGACACGAGGGGACTGAGGGGGCAGTTCTTCAGAAAAAAAAATCCAGACGGCCCAGGAAGAGGTTGGCATAGGACGGGGCCATGCGGATACCCATGGCAGTGCCATGTACCTGGTGATAAATCTGGGAGTTGAAAGAGAAATAGTTTTTGGAGAGTATAAAGTTGGCTAGGGATATGAGAATTATAACTTTATGAATTATGCTACACATAGATTATTTTGTTCCACTTTTATCGTTGGTCAAGATAATCCCCCCCCCCCCCCTCCCAGCAATTCTACCACAACCACGCATTTGCTGCCTATGCTTCATTCATATGGCGGTTTAGGATGTGACCACATCTTTCCCCCTACCATATGTCTCGCCTCTCACATGACAAAGACTCATGCCAAAATATTGTGCAATTTGTTTATGTTTTTGTGTTTTTACGTGTTCATCTTGCCCTCCTGCCTTCATCTGTGGTAAGTGATGGGTTTCTATTTATTTTTCCATATCCTATATTATTTTCAGTGCCTTACGGCAGTTTCATTGTTTCCATTATCCAATTGATAAAGTGTTCAACATATTTGGACAACAACTTATGCTCCTGAAGTTATTATTCAAACAGTGAATTTAATAATAAAATTTTTGTTTCTTAATATTTTTCTGTGTATTTTCTATCATAGCAGGGGGTGTGCAAGTGCACCCCCTAGCACCCCCTTCCCAGTGCCCATGGAAGTTATAATGGACTCTTTTCAAACAAATTAGCTAAAGGAATCTCCATGATTAGGAGACTCAATGGTACAGTGACCACTGATGTACTACATACTATCTATGTATTATGCAGGACTGCATTTATGCCCTGTGGGCCCCTCGGCTATACATTTGGTGCGGGCCCCCCTGTCAGCTGTGGCCCTGGCTGCTTCCAACTATATTAATGCTTAAATCCGAAATTCTGCCCAAAAAATTAATGGGTGACTTTTTTCTTTTTAGCTCTACTACTGGCCCATGCAGGGGACCCAGGGTTGTTGTGTGAGCCCCCCTTTGTGGTGTGGGCCCCTAGGCTACAGCCTATATAGCCTATGCTTAAATGCGGTCCTGGTATTATGGTTATGTCCACTCCTGCCTATCTTATGGAACTATACTTTGGGGAAATAGTTTATATTCTTAGTGTCTCTTTATTTTAAAAAGCAGTCATATGCGGAGCATTACCAAGAAGACACTGTAAGGAATTATTTTTATAGTTGGGAATTATGTCACTGTGTGGCGTGTATATTTTTCAATTTTTTGCTTTTATTCAGAAAAATATAAATATCTTTAAAATTCATATTGATGTGCATGATCACAATACTAGAAATAAAGATAATATAAGAATTTAATATTGCTCACTTAACATAATGAATAGTTTTAAGTCAAAGGAATCAGATTCTTCAACCATCTACCGAAGAATCTGATAATAATACCCCTAAATAAATTCAAAATTAGCACTAAGAAATTTATCACTTAAATATGTCCACAAAAAACTGAGGAATTATTTGATATCTAATATTAATCTTATATCATTAACTGTATTAATTGTATATTTAACTATAACAATTGTGTGACAAACCCAGGTCTATATGAGATCATGATTCTGCTGCAACAACATTCACTAATGACGTCATTATATCTCTGTAGTCAATCTCAGGGCATATTATTTTAAGCAGCTATTCCATTGGAGCATTATTTTCAAACAGGACCAGCATGACATTGTTAAATGTACTTCGGAACATGTTTCTAGTTGTGTCTTGAGTTTGACTACTGCAGTACTACGATGCCAATTCATGGTGGAAACACAATCCCAGTAATCCCATGAAGCCTACTTCCTTTTTGTATTGACCAATGGTGAATAATATGATTTGATTTAATTTGAAATAAAGGGGTTTCCAACACTGAACTACAAACCCAGATTGAGACAGAAAAACCAAATTACTTGCCACTCTAAATAATGCATTACAAGGTCACAGTGAGTCACTTAGTAAGTGTGATGGATCTAAATCCAATATGCTGTTAATTTCCTGGGATTAATGAAGGTCATGTCCATATTTGTCCTCATCATGAATAGGTGAAAAATCATCCTGGAACTACGTCTTACTTTTAAAAAATAAGTTTTATCAGAAATTGACCATTATTAGCTGAAGGTTATTGCAAAATGTTCGCAAGTCAAAGTACTATGGTCTCATGTTGGACTCCGCTCATGCTGTGCACATTGTGAACAGATTTCAAAAGTAGGGAATTGTTTCTGAGAAGAAATCATTCTGTGTTATAAAGGCCTTTTTCATTTTCATCCAGATGTGTCAAAAGGAAGCTGGAAGCTTAGTTGTTGAAATCCTTAACCATCTAGGGAAACACAACATGGATATACGGGATTGTCATCCAAAATGATATGACAATACAGCTGTAATGTCTAGTCAATGAACTGGTGTTCACAAAAGAATAAGTGAAAATAATAATATGGCGATATTTGTGGATTGCACTAATCATTTGCCCAATTTGCTTGATGTACATGCAACCAAGCAGGGTACTATAATTGTCACATTGTTTGGATCTATTGAAACAATTTATGTATTCTTTTCTCGTTTGCTCCGTGCTTGGAAATACTCAAGACCTCTGTGTATATGGTTGTAAAATTAGAGTTTGAAACAAGATGTAGTGCAAGGATTGAAGCCATTAAACCAGTTAACAATTATGTTGAAGATATGCTGAAAGTTCTCCAAGTCATGACATACAATAGCAATCAAACAAGAAGTGATGTAAGACTTCTATGTAATGGTATGTTCTCTTACGATCTTCAGACTTTGTTAAAATTTTGGAATAATGTAATTGCTTCAATTGACCATGTTCAAAAGTGGCTCCAGGAATCTAGCATGAATTTTCATGATGCTGCCTTTGATATAAACCCTCCAAGACCATTGTACTAATGAAAAAGAGAGGTTGGTTAATTATGCACTCAACAAAGTTATAAATCTTTGCCAGGAATTGGATGTAGTGATTGAAAATTATCAAAAGGAAGAAAAAAGAAAGAAAAATGACTGGTTTGAGAGATTGCAAAGGATTCAGGGTTGACTGCTAAGGAACAAATAGAACAAGATATGAAGGGACCACTGGATTTTAGTCTGTGTGAAATGAGCGTAAGGTTCAGTCTGCGTGAAACCAATGCCAGATTTGTATTGTTCCTAGATATTAAAAAACTGTTTTATGGCACTGACAGATGTGACCAACAGAATTTGGTGATATTGTTGTGATGTTAATGGAGAACTGTTATAAGAAGAAATATGTGATGTGGGAATGCTAATATCCATAAGAAAAAATGCAAACATAAAAGATCTGTTGAACTTTTTGAATTCATTGTTCAATAATGAGAGAGAGTTTCTGAATCTGTCAATTTCAATTCAGATTATGCTTAGGATTGAAATATACATCACAAGTTGTGAACAATCATTTTTCTAATGAATAATTGTGTTGATTGTTTACTATCTGAAATTAGATTGTTTGCAGATGACATAATGCTGTATAAAAGGATCAAAACGATAGAGGACTGTAAACAGTTGCAGAGTGATCTGGACAGGATATCTAGTTGGGTTGTAAACATGGGATGAAGATAAATGCAAAGAAGAAACTGCTAATTAGATACACAAATAAAAAACAAAAGGTTAATTATGAATATAAGGTGGGGAAAGAATTGCTTGCTCAAGACTTGAAATGTAAATATCTTGGCGTTACATTTAATAACAAGCTTAACTCGGCAGGATATATTGGACAGGTGGTAGGAAAAGGTTTCAAAATTTTGCACTTGTTAGAGAGAGTAATGAGGGGATGCACGAGAGAAGTAAAGGAATTGGATTACAAAACGTTGGTCAGACCATTGCTCAAATATGGTAGTGTAGTATGGGAACCACATTTTGCATATCAAATACAGGAATTAGAGAGGGTGCAAAAAAGAGCTGCTAGATTTGTTTCTGGAAATTATAGCAGAATACAATCAGTGACAGATATGATAAAGGAGCTGGATTGGGATTCGTTGCAAGACAGGAGGAGGATGAGGAGGGTCATGGGAGTGTACAGGATGTATACTGGTGATGATGCATGGAAATATATTGCAGTAGAAATGAAAAGTAGTTCATGGAAGGGAAAAGATGGCCATGAACACAAGCTGGCACTCGATTTCAGGCACAAGGATGTGGGAAGATTTTCTTTTATGGGTAAGGTTGTCAGGGATTGGAATGAGTTACCTAGGGAAATGATGAATAACTTACCGAAAACGTTAAAAGAAATTAAAGTTAAAATTTTTAAAGGGCAAATGTAGGTGGGTACAGGATAGAAGGAAGTTGAGTGTGTAGGGAAATTGCCACTGGAGCATGTGCCCCATTGCAGTTAAACTAAAATTAAAAATTAAAATTAATCTTTCAGAATACTAATGCTTTCATATTTTAGGCCTACATAGATCAAGGTAGGTTATATGATCTAGTATGTGTAGAGTGAAAAGAAACCTAAGAAACTGATTTCGAAAATGTTACTGATACATTTGTGTCGCAGTATACAAGGAATGTTCAATTTTCAGTTTTAGACAATCAAATAATTTCGCTCTAAAACAGAAAATAAAAGTGTTATTTAGTGTACCTATTTATTTTATATTTAGATAATTTTTGAATGAGTTCAATTTCGATGTTTGCCATTTCTAATTGGTATGCCCCTTTCTATTTCATAAGGTTCTACATGTTTTATGAAGCATGAAATGCAAAATAAATAAATAATCTGAGATAAGTCGGTGATCACATCTATATCTTATTATGTAATTCTATATCACTATTAAGAGCTTAATGCATCTATGCTACTCTCTATATATATACCTATATATCAAGATTTAATTAGATTTATCTAGAAATTAATCACAAACAATATAAATATATTCTGAAGAAAATACAGATAGGATAGATTGTTTACAAAATTAAGATGCATTAGGGATTTAATTTTGCACAGTATCAAAATGATGTTTTAAATTATTATTATCATCAGCCTTTTGATTGGTTTGATGCAATCATTCATCCCTTCCTATATTACACTACTGCTTCATATTAGCATACCCCGTACCGCATATGTCTTGAATTATCAGCTTCATATATTCTAATCTCTTTCTTTCTCCACAGTTCCTACCTTTGATTGTTTCCTCCATTAACAAATTAACCAATCACGCATGTCTCAAAATGTGACATTCCATCCTGTCTCTTCTTTCTGTAATCCCCTTCTATAAATTTCGTTTCTTACCCATCATTCCAAAACTCATTTACTTTGTATTTTATCTGTCCACCAAATCTTCAGCATCCTTCTATAGCACCTCATTTCAATTGCTTCAATTTTACTTCTTTCTGGTCCATTCTTCACTACCATAAAGTGCTGTGTACCACACTTAGTTTTAAAAACTTCTTTCCAATTCCAAGATCAATATTTGAAACTTATAGATTCTACTTTTTGGAGTTACTATTCTGCTTTAACAATATTCTTAATTTAGCCATCAGCTATAATTTTACTTCCCAAGCAGCAGAATTCACTAACTTCTGTTATAACATTTGATCTTAATTTTGTATTTAATTTACTGCTATTGCTGTCATTTCTGCTTCATTTCATTACTTTTGCCTTGCTTTGATTTATATTTAGTCCAAACTCTTCCTTCATTATTTGGTTCATGCCATTTAGTAACTTTTCAAAATCTGCAGTCTGTTCTGCTATCAAGAAATTGTTATCAGCAAATAGTAGCATATTGATTATTTTTTTTTGAATACATATGTCATACATTTTTTCCACTTTCTTTATTGCTTATTCTACATAAAAGTTAAATATTAATGGGGACAGACCACAACCTTTTTAACTGAAGCATGTCTCTCATGATACTCCACTTTTCATACAGCAACTTGATTGTTATATAGTGTATTAAATATTCTTCTATCTTGATATTTAGTACCTGAACAACTTCCTCCACCTAACATTATCAAAAGCGTTTTCTAAATCAAAAAATGCCAATAAATTAGCTTTGTTTTTCTTGATCTGCCCTTCAAGTATTAACTATAATGCCAGAATTGCTTCCCCTTTGCTGCAGTTTTTACTAAAACCAAACAGATCTTCATTTACTCTCTGTTCTACTTTCCTTTCCATTCAACTGTATATTATTCTGGTCAATAATTTTAAAGCATTTAATGTAGAATTCACTTTTGTAGGATTGTGCTTTCTACTAAAATGTGAAGATGGTAATTTTATTAAAATCGTTTGTAATTTCTCTTGTTGCATAACTTTTTGTTATCAGGTTGAATAATCTCTGGATTCCTTCTTCTAATATTTATTTTAGAATTTCTACAGGAATCTCATAAATTCCAACTGCCATATTTTATTTAAAAGTCATTCAAAACTCAATAAAACTCTGATCTCAAAACAGAATCATTTAAGTCATGAATGTTGACATCACCTTCCTTTACTATTAAGCTGTTGCTCAAGTCATCCCCATCATACAGTTTCTCTATCTTCTGAGTTTAAACATGGTTTTCTATCAACAGCTTTATTGTTTATTCATCTTTTGTTCATTTCACCAAAATTTGGGTTTTTCTTAATATATGCCTTTTTTTTTTTTTTTTAATTCTCTGCTTTGCTCTATTCCTGCTTCACCCTGAGCATTTTTGTGCTTTGTAGTCTGATCCATCAGCTCCAAAATGTCTTCTGTTATGCAAGGTCTTCTGGCAGCTTGTACTTTAAAGCCTAATGTTTCTTTACCAGAATTACTCTCTTCAATGTATTTTATTCCCCCTCAGCTTAAATCCTTTCAGATTTACTTCTTATACCCAATTCTACCATGTCAGCAAAAAAAATATCATCTTAGTTTGTTTTTGTTAATTCACTTCCCATCTGTTCTGCTTATATTGCTTCTTTATTCTCTTGAATTTCAGTCTGCACTTCAGAACTATCAGATTTTGGTTGTAGTCTATATCTGCTCATAGGTATGTTTTACAATCTGGAACTTGATTCCTGAATCTGTTTGACCATGATACAATTTATCTGATATCTACCAATACCCCTTGGACTTTTGCAGGTGTGTTACCTTCTTGCATGATTCTTAAAAAGTGTTTTTGGCATGACTATTTTATATGTTTGATAAAAATTTTAACTACCTCCTTCCTCACTCATTCCTATCAACTGGACCAAAACCTTTTACAATATTCCTGTCTCTTCCTATTCCCATTATCACACTATAATCACCTATGATTTTTAAATTTTTCTCCCACTTCAAACATTGAATTAATTCTTCAATTTCAGCTTGTATTTTCTCAGTTTCTTCATTGTCTTCCTGTAATGTTAATATATATGCTTGCACTAATGTGATTGGGGTGGGCTTACTTTCTGACTTCATCCAAATAATGTTGTCAAAAATTGTTCTTAATAACTCACTTGTTTCTCTACTCTCTAATTAATTACAAATCCTACATCAGTAACGCCACTTGCAGCTTTTGTGTTTATTATTCAGTGTTCCAATGAAATTTCAGAGTAGAGTGGGAGTAACAAGAAGAGACAGAATAAGGAATGAGAGAATCAGGGAGATGATAAAGGAAGAACCACGAGAACAAAGAATTGAAAAATGTAGGCTACAGTGGTACGGGCCTGTAAATAGAATGGGAGAGGAGAGGCTACCAAGGAAGATGCTGGACATGGAGCTGAAAGGGAAGAGGCCTAGTGGAAGACCGAGGGACAGATGGATTAAAGGTGTTAAGAAATGTGTCGAGGAAAGAGGAGGAATTTGGGTGTCAGTGGAAGAAGAGAGATGGTGGTTAGACAGGAAGCGCTGGCGAGGCTTTTGTTCCCAGCAGACCCGGCCAGTGGCTGGAAGCTGTCAAAGATGATGATGATGATGATTCAGTGTTCCCCAGACCAGAAATACTGTACATCCTTCCATCTTGACAATCTCAACAATATCTAACTTAAGCATTTCCATCTCTCTTTTTATGTTTTCTAATCTAGTTCCACTATTCAGACTTCTAACATTCCACTCTCTGACTCATAGAATGTTTCTATCCATTCTTATGAACCTTCCCTGAGCAGTCACCACCCTGAAATCCAATTGGGGGACTATTTTATCTCTGGAATATTTTATCCAGGAAAAAGACATCGTACCAAATGTAATTTGAGATACCCCTAGGGTCGTTAATGCAGTGGTTTCACACTGCGTTCTGAATCATCATGCCGTAGATAATTTCTGATTTATCTGCCTTTTATTGGCCATCCCAATCCTAAAGTAAAGAGAGTGCCCTAGACCACTCCTCACCCTTCTGCTCTCATTTAGGAGGTTGTTGAAAAGCAGTGGGCGATTTCTTATACTGAGAATCTTTTAGTTGCCAAAACCTCGTCCATTCAAACATGGTGTGCCACGTGAAGTAGATGTTGACATTTCAATGGAAGAGGCTATTATAGGCTCTCCCAAACTCTTACACCCCATCAAAAGTCTTGTATCTATACATTTACACATTTATTATATTATAAACTAGAATAGAGTATTTATTGGTTTAGAAAGACATCACTTACAAATTAGACATTTAGAACAATTCAGCATACTGGAGGGTTTATAACTTAAGTTTAAGAGAATTAGGTGTGTTAGTAATAGTTTCTGTCAGTAATACTGAACAGAAAGATAAAAAACAACCTGTCATTCAATCACTAGTCAAAGTTGAAGGGAGGAAGTCTTCAGTGACAAAAAATACTCGACAACTTCCCACCCTGCCTGTAGAAAAACACAATATTTTTGGCTACACCCTTCTTTATGAACATTTGACTCTGCTTGTGTATATGCCTATGGTCAACATAGCCATATGAATGGTGGTTTTTGTTGTTATAATTAGAGTGAAGGTGGTGGGCAAGCCACGGGAACTTTAGTGAAAATGTTAAGAATGTGGAGAAAATTATTTTTAAACTAAACGGGGAACTCATAAAATAAATGAAAAATTATTAATAACTTAAAATATAAATGAAGGTAACTAAACAATAAAATCTATAAATATAAATAAATAGAACTTCAAAGTGTAAGGTTTTACTTTAGAACAAGGCCTGTGGGCTATCTTTTATCCAGTTTGTGTTGGTATGCCAATTCACACATTTGCAGTTTGGAATGGAATGTGATTTCATGGAATACTATGATGGTTCCGTGAAACAATTTTTATGAAACCATTCATCATTAGTGCTAATTAATTCTGATTGACAACAGGGGCATCTTGATGCCAATATAGGAACTCTGGCTATGGAGGCAGAGAAGCTGGTATATAAGATGGTACAGGTAGTATAGTCTATAATATGGGAGGTTTTCACCAGTTATAGGTTTGAAATAAGATGTGTTGAGTGGAAGTATGTTACATATTTTGAAGAGGGAAAAATTTGTGTACATCATCATCATCAGTGTTCTACCCTGGAGCAGATTTACACATTTTTCTCTCTATGCCCTTCTGCCTTTCTCTTAAGGTCCATGTAGTTGCCGTTTTCTTTGACATTGTTTGTAATTTTGCACCTCCTTCTTTCTCTCATTCTCCTCCCACAAATTAGTCCTTACAAGACATCTTTTAGCAAGTGCTCCCCTCTCAGCAAGTGACGCATCCAGTTCTTTCTCTCTTTTATGACTTGGAGTAGTTTTCTCCTTTCACTAACCCCATCCAGCACTTCAACATTACTTACTTTATCCACCCAGCTTACCCCTCCATTCTCCTCCACATCCAAATCTCAAACACTTCTAATCCTTTTTCATCTTCTCATCTCAGTGTCCACGTCTCTGCCTCATAAAGAGCCACACTCCATACAAAACATTGTCCAAGTCTTTTCCTGAGTACTTTGTCTACTTTTCAAATTACTTCCTATTAAACACTTCCTTCACAATGGCAATGCAAGTTTTTACTTCTTGGTGGCATCTCAAATCTTCAGTGATCGTACTCCCAAGATATTTGAATGATCTTACTTGACTGATATCAGCTCTTCTTCATAACTTAATATTTATTATTTTTCTTCCTGTCCAATCACCATACTTTTAGTTTTTGCTGTATTGACTTTTATTCCAAATTCTTTATAAGCTTCATCTAAATCTATCAGCATTGTGTTTAGAATTTGTTCGCTTTCTGCCAACAAGACCATATCATCAGCAAATCGTATGTATTCTATTGTTTTGTCAGCAATATGCACCCCTCTTTTTCCATTTAAATATTTGTGCACAAGAGTAATTTTATGTTAGGTGGCCTATTGAAGGTGAGTTTAATTTAATTCAACTTAATTATGGTGGATCGCATGATGCAGTGGAAATTTTCCTATACACCCATTTTCCCCTTTCCTATATCCACGTATTTTGTGCTCTACAAATTTCTTTTGGTAAAATGTTCATTTTCCTCAATACTTATTTAAACACTGATCCCTTCACTGTTGAAGTAAATCTTCCTAATCCTTGGCCTAAAGTTGAGTGCTAGCTTGTGGTCATGGTAAATTTTTCACTTCCGTGCACTTCTACTAATACTTACAGCAATATCTTTCAATCCATCATCACCAATATATGTCTTATACATCCCCAAGACTCTCCTATTCCAGTGAACCCCATTCCAGCCCATGTTATCAGTGTTTCCAATTTAGCATTTTTATAGCCAAATTTAACACATTTTCAAGTGATTTAGCATCAAATAATTCAATTTACCATATAGCATATTTTTATCAGTTTTTTCCTGATAATTTATCACTTTTTCTTTTTATATAAAATCGTAGTATTGTTCATTTATTTATTAGAATAATCATCACAACAAATAATTATAAACTATTGTTAATTTTAAGCTGATTGTTTCATAAGTGTAAAGCAAGCATCTCCATAAAGGGATTTAACACAGAATTTTTTCAACAAAATTAAATATTTCATTTCTTATAAAACATTAAACATGTTTTGTTTATTCTTATTTTAATCCAAAATAGTTATTTAGGTTTTGTTTCAAATAGTTTTAAAGATAAAATACACATATCATAATGTGAGTCTTACTGAAGCAAGCTAATTAATAATACCTAATCCTTTGATTGTATGATACATAGAAAGGTTTGGGTGTTTTGGTGATGTTAAATTCTGATACAGTTGTTTTTCAGTAGTGATAGAAAATGGTAAAGTTCGCTTGAGGTAGGTGTTGTTTGGAAAAGATATTTAGGGATATAGAATTATGCTAGTAAAGTTTTATTTTAGTAAGTTTATTCTTTAATTGACTGTGTAATGGTAGGCTTGTATTTGGTAGAGTGTACAAGTGATGGACATATTTAAGGTAGATATTGCATTTGATAATGATTCCTATAGGAAAGATGCTTATGGTAGAGTTTTCATGCTGCATGTTGCATAAATGGTAGAGATATTATCATATTACTAGGTAGAAATAACATTTGGTAGAATTGTTTCTTGGTCTAGTTATTTTTTTGATAGAATTTCATTTTGATGGAAGAATTGAATGTTAATGATATTAATGGTTTGCTTGTTAATCATAAGGCTTATTTTGGGAAGAGATTTTTCTGCTAGGCATTTTAATATGCCCCTTAATTTTGTTGGCAATTTTTTCAGCATTTTCTGAAAACTTTAGAAAATGCCAAAAATATGCTAAACATAGATTTTACATAAAATATTTTTTAGAGTTGGCAGCAGTGAATGTCATATCCAAGATGAGGAGTATAATTCAGAGATTTCAGGCCAGGAAAGATGTGATTGTGTTTATTATTGGGTTGTCTGTTTTGATGTGATGTTCAGATAATGGCATGGAATATGGTATCTGTTTATATACCAATTATGAAGGGTAAGCTGTTGGAGTAAAGCATAAAGGATTCTTTGTTGAAGCAGATGCATCTGCCTCAGGTGGCTAGGCCATAAAGCAGGAAGTATTTTGTGAAAACTGGCTGACAGTTTCAATGTGTGGATATTGTTGTTGGTATTATGAGGTGTGTAAGAGGTGATAATTTATAGAGATGTTTACATCAGGAAGGTGATATGCTTATTGGAGTAGGACAGTGTAAAGTCAAGGAAGTGGATGTGGTTCAGATCATTTATGAAGTCATTGAGCAGGTTTTCACCATGGATCCAGATCATAAAAATTCCATCTATATAAATGAACAACACAAAGGGTTGCAGATAATATTTTGAACAAAAATTATTCAATTCTGCCATTTAAATTGTTGGGATAGGAGTGTACAACGTGAGTGTCAATAGCAGAGACTCATATCTGTTGGTATACATGGGAGCGGAAGGGTCAGAAGTTTTTAGTTATGATGAAGAGGTCTGTACTCTGTTCACTCTCAACTGGCAGCTCAATATCGTATTGACCCTGTCCCTCTCCTCTTCACACCACCCCATCCTGCTGTGCCAAGCCAGGCAGTCAAATGACAACTTTGTCAGCCGGCTCTCTTTCCCTTCGAAATGTGGAGGTAAGGGCAGTGGGGTGACAATAGAGCAGAGTGACCTTGAGCCACCTCTGTTAACTAAACGCACTATAGTGAAATCCGGAAGACAGCTCGAAATATTGTTTTTTTGTGGTAATCATTGATTTTATTTTACCTTTCTATATTTATATCACTGCTCCTCTCCTCATCTCTCAGTCCTTTGTTGCTGAGTTTGTTGCCGTTTACCTTCCCTATTATCTCCATTATTACTGCTCCCTTTAAGTGTTTACTCTACTTCTTTTCAAACCCCCTACTTGTTACTTTGTTGTCATCATTATTATTATTACTATTGTTCACTTCCATTAAATCACCAAATCATCCCCCACATAACCTAAATATTGGGCCATTCTGAATAGTAACTTTTGCTATTTTTACCAAATCCAGACTTTAAATACTCCAATTAAACCTATTTTCCTTTGTATTAGGTGTTTAATGCCCAATTTTATCATTCTTTAATTTGTTTGTGCCCAATTTTGTGCCCAACACTTAGTATATTTCTGTGCAGATTTTCTACACCTACATTGTCCTTTTTTCCCCGTTTTTCATAAATTTTCTCCCCCTATACATATCCCTTGTTTTGGATCAAGTTGTTATTGATCCCTTTTTTCCCCTATTGCTCATGGATTTTGTTTGCATGTATTTTCATCCACTATCTTGCCCTTTTTGTCACATTTTTTTTAGTTGCATTACAATATCCAGTGGCTGCAGAATCTATTCAAGTATGGTCACTTTTTTATTTGCCATCTTTTGTATTATTATAAATCAGTGGCGGCTCGTGCTTTTGATGCTGGGGAAGGCTGCGAATCTTTTACCCCTGCGGTCAACGTCTCGATGGGAAGAGTCGTACCAATTTTTTTTTTTCCCCCCCCCTATAATTCCGTCTAAAAATAGTATTTTTGGCAGCTGCTTTCACTGTAGGCCTCCTTCCTTTGTTTTCCGTCATCAACTACTTAAAATAATAAACAAAAAGAAACAAAAGGAAACACATGCTACCTGCAAGAAAAGATCTATACAAATAAATATTTTTAAATGTGTGTTTTATGAAATTTCAGGTACATTTGTCAATGATAAATTCATGAGAGGAATATCGAACTTTTATGTGACTTCATTTGGTAAATTACATAGTTACATAAAAGAAATTAACACCACGAAGAAGTGGGGAGGTGACGGGAGAGATGGAGCCATGGACTTGGTGAGGACGTTTTTCAGGTAGGGCTGAAGACAAGCAACCAGCGGCATAAAGCGGAAGGCAGACCCAAACGGAGACGAATTCTTGTAGTGGCCCGAAATGCTTTGGACCTGATGGCGAAAATGAAAATGATGAATGACATGAATTTTCTCCTTTTCATCTAATAATGCACGTTTTGCTTACCTTAATTAATTTGCTTATAAATGAAATCAGCTCGTCTCCCCTTCTGCGCTGCGAAATGGTCTATGACCATTTCATTGAAATTTGGTCGACTCAGAAGTTCTTTTTCAAGAGAACACATCGCAAGCGCACAAAGTCTGTCCTCGTTCATAGTATTTCGCACGAATGTTTTCACTCGTTTCAGTGTAGAGAAGCATCGTTCTGCCTCTCCAGTCGTCATTGGGAATGTTACTATTATCTGCAGAAGTTTAACGCTCTCAGGGAACGCTTGTGCCAAGTTGTTTTCATAAAGAAAGTTCAATAAGGTCAAAGCACCTGTTGCTTTCATGAAATCTTTTCTGCTGTACAACACATTTAGTTCACAACGTAACTCTGGACATTTTTAATTTAAACAAATTAACAGCTGTTTTTAGTTCTTGTTCTGGGAAAACAATATGGTGTTTAGAAAACAATGACGGTTCAAACAACCGTGCAACTGACAAGTGTTCACTAAATCGGAATCTGTCACTGACCTGCGTTATGATACGATCACAGACGTCTAGTGCACACACCTTCCGTGATTCCGTGAAACGTCCACGTTTTGCAGCTGGTTCTTCCTGCTCCCAGTGGTTGTCAAGTTCAAGTGAGGCCCTAATACGTTGAACAGCTGCTGCAAAGTGAGACACATATTCCATTGTCTTCACTGCATCAATATTCCTTTGCTGGAGTTCATTGAATAGAATGTCACAATGAGGCATGACTTTGTTAAAAAACTGTAACCAAAAGAGGAAGTCATCGTCTTGCAGGAAACCCTTCAGTCCCAAAGCTCTATTTATTGTCCTGTAATCATTACCATCTTCGTCAATAATGTTTTGCATACACTCAAGAATTTCACTTCTGTATTTATATACAGTGGTTACGCACCGCGATTTGAAATTCCATCTGATGGACTGAGGACAGGTAGGAATACGTTTCTTCATTATCTCGTCAAGAAACGCTGTGCGTTTAGGAGACTGAGAAAAAAAAGTAGAAATTCCTTCCAAGTTGCTAAAAAAGATCCGCACTTGTTTATTGCCTGTTACACAACGTTCGACAATTAAATTTAACTGATGTGCATAGCAGTGAATAAAGTGAGCATTCTTATACACCTCTTTGATTTTAACTTGAACCCCACCCTTGTTGCCGCTCATGACAGGAGCACCGTCGTAACACGGAGCTGTTAATTTTTCGGGTGTCACATTTACTTTCATTTTCTGTAGTTTGCCGAGAATGACTTCACTTACACCAGCTGCACAGCGACTGTTTGGTTGTATGAAGGAAATAAATCTTTCATATATTTTACCGAGTAACTCATATCGAATTATCAGAACCAGTTGTGACAAATTTGAACAGTTAGTGGTTTCATCAACTTCGATTGATAGGTAATTTGTCTTTGACAGTTCACTCCTGATAAGATTGAGACATACCTCATAAATCGATTCCAGCAATTCATTCTGAATTGTTTTGGACAGGCCCATGAAAACACGATTTTCTGATTTCTCAATGTGCTGCTTCAAGATGTTGTCCAGTTCTGACATTAGATCAACTAATCCTCGAAAAATCCCTGGATTCTTGGAATTATCCATTTCGTTATGTCCCCTCAAAGCAAGCTCGAATTTGTCACAAAATTTTATGCAGTCAACCAGTTTACTCAGTTTGCATCGATTTTTTGATACATTTTCATTGTATGTCTTTATGCTAAGGCGGTAGGCACTATCTAGCTGGCACATAATGTCAACTTTCCCTAACAAAGAAAACTCAGTGATTCCATTCAAATGTTTTTCACTGGAATTATGTTTTTTCACTTTCGCGTGATAATTCTTCAAGTCTGTAATTCCATTTTCTGTCCATGCGTTGTCATTACAATTCGTAACAAGACATGAGAAACAGAAAAATGCATTCTTCACTTCACAACCACACAACCACTCAGCAGCATCATACATTGCTCTGCTAAAATTGCGAACATATCCTTTACTGGATTTGCAATGTTTTTGTTCTTGACTGATGTTAAGATCAGGTCTCGGCGCACCAAGATTCTTCGCTTTTACCCTAACCTCGTGTTCCAAATTTTTTCCCAGTAAATTGCAAACCGAATTCATAATTGCACTTTCAGAACTCCAGAAAGTGCAACTATTCTCAAAAACGAAAATATAACTCACAAGAGTTCAGGCTCCACAGCACAACACACAAAAACAAACTTCCAAATAACACTTCCTCGCGTAAATTATTTAGCAACTTAGACAATGAAATGTTTGTGCGCCTATTGCATTAATCGTTCAAAAAATTCTCGCTAGGTGGTGAAAGTTATGCTACTGTATCTTGGTGCACTCTGGCGGAACTTTTGCAAACTTAATGTAGTTGTACTAATGTTGACAGTGTAGCCAAAGCCCGAGAAATTAAATTTTCTTTTACATTGTCAAAACATTAATATTTAACGTCGCTTAGTCAAGGATGAAGGCATAAACTGGAGATACAGACACAGGGATTCGAGAGTAGAAGTTCAACCACACTACACACTTCCCTACGCTGTAACTAACGTTTCAAGAAAATAATGGTTGGGTTGGTACCGCACCCTTAGGCTATGCTCTGAGAGCCTAAAATGAGACCATAAGAGCAATACTCCGTAAAAGCCACGCCCACAATCCTCTGCGACGTACAGTCTTATGAGATTCCGAAGATGGAGCCTCAAAAATACTACCCATTTGAGAAACATTCATTTATATTAACAGTCCTAAAAATATTGACTGTCACTGCTTTTAACGTGTGTCTAAAATTCTGGAAATACTTCCTGTTATTTTAAATTCTGTATTACTCTATTTAAAAACATATTTTAATATATCTCTTGGGGCAGCTCCACCTCAGAGCCTTTAAGGACGAGCCGCTACTGTTATAAATTGTTAATTTACCTTCTCCCTGCTTCCTGCATGGTACTCTCAGATCTCACATGCCATTCCTCCTATCATGTCTTTCACTTAATAATCTACCAAATGTCATCGTGTATCTGGAATTCATCTGCAACTTCATTCTACACTCCATTTGTTTTGCTTTCAACAGTACTTGGCACACAAAAAAATCTTAAAGGCACACAAACACTTATTCCTAACCATTTCCTTGCACAAACTCTTTCTCTACACATTTCCTGGCTATGTAAATCACCTGCATTACATCCGTAATCATTGAATATATGTACTAACAAGGGATTGTCAGGTCACAGGTAATGTTGTTATGACCACCCTCACTTCCCACCCCCACCTGATGATTTTTTTACTTTAAATCTTGATTTTTTTGGTTAAAATTCAGAAAATTTTATTTCAGAAATGTCCGATTTATAGGTGCAGGATTTAAAACATGTATTTGATTTCTATTTAGCTAGGCACTTAGTCCAGAAGGCCTTCTTCAGGGACACAGGAGCTTCTTTACCATATGTTTAATATGGTTAAAAAAAGGGCGAGATGCTGCAGTATTGACTATTGTGCTGTTATGGCTCTGTGATATTGTCATGGACTAACAAAGTTGTTGACTAGTGTGCCTGGTGCTAGGTGCTAGTGTTGGAGTGTCTTGTAGTGAAAGTGTCTGCAAAGGCTGCTGATGCCTGTCTGGATATGTTGACATCAGATAAACAGATGTGGTGAGGTTCAATCTGGGAAAACAGCTTGAAGCCATGGTCCTCGTTCTGACTCGAATCGATCTCTGCCTTGAATCCTCAACTAAGAATACCTATTCTTCAGTGACCTGTCCAATCACACCACCCTGAAACACATCTCGCCAAAGTACCCAGTCCTCCATCAGACAACCAACAATAAATTCTGACACATTCTTCTTTCATTCAAAAAACATCTGATACCACCTTATCCCTAGAGCACTACCCAATATTTCTCTTTTCCATCCTCCGGGACATCATCATTCAACTATCAGATCCACCCCAGCTTTTGCGACCCATCATTTATTAGCCAATTCTCAGCCCAGTTGAACCCTCCTCCTTGTGTGTGAATGTGTGTGTGTTGTGAGGTTTATTCTTCCTTCTGCCATTTAATATGGCCCGTTATGCCTTTTGGATTTAAGCAAAAAATGACAAACATTAGCCGCCTTGCCGTTTTTTAATACAGAACTTTTTGTCTTAAATCCAGAATGCATAACAGGCCATATTAAGTGGCAGAAGGAAGAATAAACCTCACAATTGGCGTCCCTGGACCAGGACTATGGGTGTTAATTAAGGTGATTAACATAACACGTTAAACGTCAAGAGTTTCTTCTAAAGCAGTGGTTCATTTGACCAGCAGCAGAGAGCTGATCTACGGGCAAGTACATCAAGTAAGAGAATTCCAGTTTTCATTTTTTTTGGGGAGGTGGGGCTGCAGTATCAATTATCACAACATAAACCCAAAAATAATTTTAGCTGTTTCTTGCTTTTGGGAATCGGAAATTTGAAAATAGCTTCCAACTTTTTTGGGTCTGGTTTTATCCCATCTGAGTTTATTACA
Source organism: Vandiemenella viatica (assembly GCA_031002005.1). Classification (NCBI taxonomy): domain Eukaryota; kingdom Metazoa; phylum Arthropoda; class Insecta; order Orthoptera; family Morabidae; genus Vandiemenella; species Vandiemenella viatica. The sequence goes on along the minus strand of JARYHS010009136.1, from coordinate 169,243 downwards.
TGCCCCAAACATTTTATTTCTTTCTTAATTAATTCACATTTCACTAACTTTATAGTCATGCCCCTTCCCTGTAATGCATTGAACATTTGTTACATTAACTCACAATACTGTCCATTCCCAAACATCCGTCTTCTTCACTTTATTCCTCATCTGACAACGCATCTTCTGAAATCATACTTTTACTGTCCACGTCATCCACCACTTCCTCATAAATAATACATTCCTTCTGATCTTCATTTATCTAATCATTTATCCTCATCAAATCGGAAATTCCTTCTTCTGCCCGGCTATATTTAGGGTTCTTCCTTTCGTTCCCTACTCTTAATTTATTCCTTTCCAATTCAAAACATTCCCACCAATGTATAGGAGCTTCTTTCGGTGTTTGCTTCACTTCATTAAGGTAACATTTCGCTAAATTACAATTTTATTCATAATCGTCATAATCCTTTCGGTCTCGATCCAATTCACCTCTTAACTTTACTGCTTTAAGTTGTCCTTTCTTAATATTACTATCATTACATTTTAGTCCTGTACCCTTCCAAACCGAAACCGAACGGACCGTATCAGTACCGGTTAACAGTTTTCCTTCCTTTCTTCATTCCGCTGAAACCTGCCTTCTCCTCCTTCTCGTGGCTCTGCACTATAATTTGACCCCTGATTATATTCCTTGTTTGCTGCAAAAAGAGTTTCCACCATTTCCGGGAGTACTTCTTTGGAAATAGCCTCTTCCTCTGTATTCTGCCAGGTGTCTCACCATTTAACGCTCATTATCTCCGTAATTCCTTCTTGCAGTTACTTGGTTCGTATTAGATTATTCCTCCAGTCGTACCTCCTTACATTGTTACCAAAATTATGCTTTTTGGATTCCTCAACAATCTCTTCCCGTGATTCTTGCCTGTGCAATCTTCCTCGTCCATATCCTCCACTTCCTTTCGGTGGCCAATGATTTGCTCGCTCCCTGTATTGATAGTTTCTTGGCTCAACATATCTGTGATCAGATTCTCGATTCCTTTCACCATTATTTTCATAACTTTCTTGGCATCGGTCGAGTCTTTCCAGCATGTTCAAGAAATCTTACATCTTATCCCATTGAGTAACCACCAGTCTATCTTGATCTTGCCGCAGCAGCTTTTGTAATATCATCTCCATTTGTTCTACTTCCCCCACCTTTTGGTCCAGGTGCCGCGATTCCTTTCTCATCTGATCGCAAAATTTCCTCATACTGCCGTCACGTCTATAGTATCTCCTACGTTGTAAAAATCACTCTTTACCTTGCGCTGTTTCTCTGTCTCGGAACATTTGTAGGAATTCGTCATAATTAGTACACCTCTCTGAAACTTCACAACTCCATGAAAAAGCCTCATCTCTTAATTTGCTTTGTAAATAGCGGATTCTATTTGTATCCGACCACTCCATTGCCAAGGTTGTGTAATATATCTTGACAAAATCGGCGGGTTGTACTTTTCCGCTTGGTTCAAACACAGTCTCTTGTAATCTCACAATAACTTGGTATACGGCTAATCACGGTGTCTGGCCGCTTTTCCACTTTTTCCAGTCTTTCAATAATGTGGCACATATTCCCACACATTTGGCCTACTTCCGTCGACAATCCAGTAATTTGTCTTTCTACATTATTAGCATATTTCGCTACTCTCTGTATTTTAATCTCACATTTCACTTGGCCTTCTAAAATATTTTCCATCCTGCTTTCAATATCCTTCTGATTTCCTTCCATTTTCTGGCTTAGTGATTTAATCTTTTTCCTCTATACAGTGGCCTACCAAAACATAAACGTCTCGCTGTACATTTTTTTTTTTTTTTTAACTTCAAAAATATCGCTTTTAATCATCTGTAATTTTTCTTCGCACTCCTTTTTCACCTTCTCAATTCTGTCTGACATCCTCCCCATCATCTCTTCTGTCCTCCTTTGACTACGTTTGATTTCTTCATTAAGTTCTCCTATGTCTTGTTTCAATTCTTGCCTAAATTTCTCTTGGCTTTCTTTGATGTTTTGTTTCATCCCTCCGATGTCTTGTTTCATTTCTGTGATATCTTGGCTAGTTTTTTCTTGATTTTTCTCAGTTCTCTGAATAACTTTTTCTTGGCTTTGATTCATTTCTTGTTTCATTTCTGTGATAGCATTTAATAGCAACCTCAGGTCCGTATTCTTTTCTCGAGCGTACTCATGTTGATTTGGTTTCAGCAAAACTGCATGTCCTATTGAATTCTGCCCCCCATTAACTTCAATTTCTCCATCAACCAATTCGTCATCCTCATCAATGCTGCTGAGATCATTGTTTGGAAAATAACCGGTAACCCCATCTTTATCCCCGTTATTAACAGGACTACTACTGAAATTATTTTGCACCGAATTGCTATCTCCCCGGACACCCTTCGTTTTTCATATTTCCCATCAAAACTTACGATTCCGGAACTTACCGTTTCCCCCTCTGACATATTACTGTTTGTTTCTCCCAACTCACTAACCAATTTTCCACACTTATTTTTCATAATAATTTGACACTTAAAATTTCATAATGCAAGCAAACACAACGGTATTATTACTCTTAGCAGAAATTCTTTACACCACAATCCATATTACAAACTTACAACTCCAATCCACAACAATACAACGCTGTCCACATTCAACTCTGCAACACAATTTTTTAGGAACACTCAGAAAAATACCAATTAACTTACGTAACTGCTGAAAAACATGTATATTATCACTGAAAGGAAACAACAAAATTTGACAACCTAAGGCCTGGAAACAAAGCCAACACATATATACAAATATGCTTAAAATACTGATCTTTTGCTTTTTTAACTAATTTGGCTGTACATATAAATACCCCCATTTCTTTGTTTTGTTTGTAATAATTCCTTATTAGTATCTTGCTTCTCGACGGAAATCCACAGATTCTAAACTACTCTATACATGTTAATACAATTTTTTATATGACAAGATTTTTACCAATAATCGATGGTATTTCTTTTCTATACAATTTCTTAAAAACACAAATTTTACTCCTTTAATTACTTCAACACATGAAAAAAAAAAATAACTTTGTAACTGTTCTTTAACAAAATGTTACTCAACTTGTAAGTTCAAATTTGATTTCACTTCCATAATCATTTACCGATTGTTCAAAATTTAGTTAATATCCTTCCTTTTGGAATCTGATCATTGATACTGCAACCCCCCCCCCCCCCACAAAAAAAAATATTAATAATGAAAACTGGAATTCTCTTACTTGATGCACTTGGCCGTAGATCAGCTCTCTGCTGCTGCTCAACTGATACCACTGCTTCAGAAGAAACTCCAGACGTTTAATGTGTTATGTTAATCACCTTAATTAACACCCATAATCCTGGCAGGGTTGCCAATTGTGAGGTTTGTTCTTCCTTCTTCTGTTTAATATGGCCCGTTATACATTTTGGATTTAAGCCAAAAATGACGAATGTTAGCCGCCTCGTGTTGTTTAATACAGACCTGTTTCCTGAGAAAATTTTATTCATTAGTCATTAAAATAATTCTCATTAAGTTTTTTTTTTTCAACATTGATTTTTTTTTACTGTACTATCAGTATTTAAAACTCTCACAAGCTAAACAAATAACTCAATCCAACGATTTTCTAAGTCAACCTACTACTATAACAACCAGTAAACAAAAAACCATAGATGCAGTCAGCGATGTTCATTGCTTAAATCTTTGGTTTACATGTCAGCCAACTTAACCATCCCACCATATAATTTTACCTATTATTTACACAATTAACTAACTCTATGGTTATTATCTCACAGTGTGTGTGTGTGTGGTAGACATCTGGATATTGCTACCTGCCACATCGTTCTGCACACCTTAATAACATGGAGAATTTTATTTAATGTTCCTAAGCATCAACTGTTATTTATTTTACACCAGATATAACATTACATTTTCCCCAATGTTCTCATTTGAATAGGCATGGAACTGTCCTTTTTAATTCACCCACTAATACTTTCACTGAAACATTGCACATTCTCATTAGTCATTGATCTGCTGTTTCTTTACTGTGGGTTTCAATATTGTATCCATCTCCCCATTTATAAATTGTTAAGCATTAGAATTTATACCATTTTAGAATGTCCCAATATATTTATTTACCTATCCCCATATGATTCCATTAATGTTTTCTTTCCTTATGAGGGATTTAAACAATATTTAAAACAATATAAAAATCCCTTAAATAACAGCAAGTTCATGGCTATAACACATCCTAATGTTACGAAATGTATTACTTAGCATTTCTGATGATTTGTACCAACAGTCAAATGCTCACTGGAATAATGTCTTACAATAAACTCAACTGGGCAGATCACAGTGGGCAGTTGGTATGAAAAGGTTACAAAAGCCTTCATTTATTGCAGATGGTGATCAGAAGATGTACCAGTGAAATTAGGGAATTGAGTTACAAGACTTTGGTCAGACCATTGGTTGAATACCATTGTAGTATGGGACCCATATTTTGGGTATCAAATAGATAAATGGATGGTGTGCAAAGAAGAACATCTGGACTTAGTTGCGAAATTATTGCAGTATCCATTCAGTAACTAATATGAAATTGGAGCTGGATTGGGAGTCTTTGGAGGGTAGGAGGAGGGCCCATTCCCGGGGGACACAAGGGAGCCATGCCCCCCCCCCCCAGTTCTCTGGGAATATATATAGTGCAGTCTTCACGATTACAACATTAACTGCTTTATTTATTTTGTGTTATGCACATGACTATCTTTTATTTATTCTTTTTGCCAACCTGATCATATTATATAAAACGCTAACATGGTGTCTGCGTGCGTCGTCTATAGCTGCTACACCTATTGGCTAAAGAACGGCCAATCATCAACCACCATATTACATTCGTACCACCATCTTGCTTTTCGTTTATTTACAGCTAGACGCAGAAATTTATATAAGGAGAAGAAGATTCAATATTTATGCTATTTTATCAGTTAGACGCAGAAATTCATGTAAGGAGAAGGGGATTCAATATTGACGCTATTTTATCTGTATCAGTTATCAAAACTAGGTTAAACCATAACCTAAGAATTTTTTTGGCAGACGATAAGACACAATGAAGTTTATTAAAAACTAAGAGAAATGAACGTAATCGCGCAATGTATCAGTCAAATAAATAACAGTTATCCGTTTTCGAAATTATAAAAATGCATTTATTTAAATAAAACATAACCAAATATTTTGATGATCTAACCAGAATAAGGTACTCATATCACGAAAGATATAATTAAAAATAATTTCAATTTATAATTCGCAATTCAACAAAGATATTCTTGCAGCCAAATAGAAAATTAATGCGAGGCAATCATACGTTACAAAGTTACAGTTGGTTCGTTTAAATTTACATGTTGCTTTTTGTTTATTTATGACAACTAGATGCAAAAATTAATGCAAGGAGAAGAGTATTCCATGTTTGTGTTATTTTATCTGTACCAGTTATAAGAACGAGGTTAAAACATAACCTACGAATGTTTTTGGCAGATGATAAACAATGAAATTAAAAACTCGAAAAAAGTTTACAGCATATTTACGAATCATGAAATGTATCACCGAGATAAATTACCGTTATCCGTTTTTGATATTATACTTTCCGTCATTAAAGTAAAATGTATTTATTTAAATAAATCATAGTCAAATACTCCGATAATCTAACCACAGTATGGTACTCATATCAAGATGATTTCATTAAAAATGGTCGATATTCGCTTTTTCATGCAATCTTTTCCACAATAAATTCAGACTACCACCATACGTGCTGCCTGTCGTTATTCATATGAGGGTAATAAAAGCTATGATTTTCGAATGCAATGTTAATGTAGATTGGGGCTAAGTTGACCAGACTCGCAACTGACACATTTTGTTACAGCATAATTCGCTCTGAAATGAGTTTTACAAACCATTTAAACTGTTTTCATAAGCGCCATGTTACTGGAAGTATTATTTATTACGGGGGAAAGAAGTTTCATATTTATCATGCTGAATTGTGCCTGGACCAGGAATAAAACTGATATTACATTGACAGCAAAAGTTTTTGTGGGATTCCTAATTTGTTTTCAATTTTATTGGTTCTATACTTCCATCGTCAATAATTCAGTAGAAGTTACTACTGTATCGCTATGTGAACTGCAAATGAAATATATACCATAGAACATTACAAAATCCAGGCCATTAGCATTATGTAATAACAATTCCATATAATTAACCAACTAAAAAAAATGAACTGACAGGATATTGCATTCAAACCGTCATTTTTGACGGGCTCGAAGCTAGTATATAATAATACAGTATTTACTTGCTAGTTTAGCATAACTGCCTTATAATGCTGGTTCAAATTAACCGCCAACTAAGCAATACTATATACCTTCGTGCCAGTGTCGCCATCTTATGAAAATAAAAGTCGCTAGACATGGTCTCAAAACTCACTAGATTTCGCAATATTTAGAACTAAACGAGTGGCTAGAAATCACTAAATAGAAAAGGGAAATGGTAAGGTAAGTATTATAAATTTTTTTAATAATTATTATTTTCATTAAATTAAACATAACATTGTATTAAAAATCAACATCCAATTTCTTCAATCGATATTTCTTCTTCATCATCTATGTCTATCGTTGGAGTTGCAGAACTTGCTGATGTGGAACGATGAGATGAATCGCCAGTCTTAGATTTGAAAGAGTATTTAGCATCTTTACGAACTGCAGGAATCACATCAGCCAGAAGCTCGTAACTGCAGGAGTTTTTTTTTTTTTTTTTTTTTTTGACAATTTTAACTGATTCCTTAAGAAAAGAATGCTATCAAGACTATTTACATCTATCCTATTTCTCAAATTGATTTTAAAAAATGTTCATTGTACTGAAAATCCTTTCTACTGAGGCATTTGAGTGATAGGATATGCATAAATAAGATAACTCCAGAAAGGTAGTTATTCCCAGAGCATTCTTGTGTTGGGTAAGCCATATTCCGTTTTCAATATATTATGTACGCAATTATTTATCCGAGTCATGACAGAGGCATTACGTTACCCCAATTTCAATCAAGTTTTTCGAAACTCTCAAAGATAGAATATCACTAAAAATCACCAAATATTTTTTTAGCCGTAACATATCTAAGAATATAGCTTTTGAGCTTCAAAATTCTCTAAATCTAGTGATAAAATTGCTAAGGTGGCAACATTGCTTCGTGCTACGCTAGGAGATGCACATTTTAGGTTGTGCGTAGCGCTCGCAGTTGACGTGAGGCGTCAAGTGTACATATACAATATACGCCAAAATTGCTATATACTAAAAAAAAAACCATTGCTATTTATCCCAAAAGTATAGCACCTAATCAAAGCCTTATCTAATCTTATTCTTATATTCACCCTATCTCTAAAAATTACGTCTTGCATCTTTCGGTCATTAGTGGTTTGATTAACAGAAGAGACTTCGTCACATCCTTGATCTTGCCCCTGCCGACCGTCGACCCGCAATACCACGGTGTTTATTCTTTGCCAGTATAAGGCTTCATCTTTTCTCTCAATATTTCTTTCACTTTGATCTATCTGAGTAGTGACTCACTCGTTCTGACCTATTCGAGTCAGAAATATTTATTTCAGGGATGGATACAGGAATTTCTTTGGACATAAAGGTGTTTCTGCTACACAGAAAAGGAACCTTCATGACTTATTAAAAGTTTGAGATCCAATACCTTCGAAAGTGCGTCCAACAACTACTTCTAAATTCTGAACACCAACTGCTGACTTCACATTGCAACAATGTCCTTCCACCGTTAGCCCTGAGTCTGGTGATATCATTACTCCTGATGCTACTGACTAGGATGACGACAACCCGCCCGCTTCAGTTTCCACCGTTAACAAGCAAGTGTTCGATAGTAGTTCATTAGTAGTTAATCACAGCTTTGATTTAGGTGAATACATAAATGATTAATTGTAAGACGAAGTCATGTATCAATTAATAACTAGCATATGTGCTCTAAATATGACTTATGATTTCAAAAAGGCTATTGATGAGAAAAAAACTATCAAAAAACCTTTTCAAAAACTTGGCTACAAAAGTACTCATGACTAGTATACTCGCCCAAGTTGAAGGGGAGCCTGTGTAAGTTTTGCAGTCTTTTCAAACCTGTTTTAAAAAGAGGAATAATTGGTGCTTTCATGATATAGGCTCATCTAGATCCTTTGGCATCTAGAATCTAAGAGTAATGCTAAATGTTTTTGTGAGTCCTTAGAAATGAGAAAGAAAAATGTGATCGAACAGTTAGATAGTGGGATCACGGAGCATGTAAATACCAAAAAAAAAAACCGCACTCAATTCTTGGTACTTTAATTTTCTGTGGCACTTATGACATATCCATTAGAAGAAAGAATTTGAGCGAAGGAAACTTTTAAGATTTACTTTTGTTTAGAGTAAGTGTTGGACAAAGTGTAGGAGGATCATATGCAAAACTATTGTGGAAAAGCGAAATATACATCACACAGAGTGCAAAACGATTTAATAAGTATATGTGACTCTGTGATACAAAACGAGATTGTTGATGAGGTAAACAGATCATCAGCGTTTTCATTACTGGCAGATGAAACTTTAGTGGAAAAGAGCAACTGTCTGTGGGAGTATGATTTGTAGATGAGAAAGAGAACTTAAAGTAAAAGAAGAATTTTTAGGGTTTACGGAGCTTACTACATTGGATGCTGAAGGAATTTCTTCATCTACTTTAAATTTTGTTGAAAAATTAGGCCTTAATATGAATAAGTTGATTGGCCTTGGCTTTGATGGCTGTGTGACAATGGCAGGCCATGAAACTGGAGTGCAGGCCAGGATCAGAGGAAAGTATCCTTCAGCTGTCTATTTTCACTGTGCATCTCACAGACTGAACTTAGTTGTCAATGATCTTAAAGATTGTCCAGGAAATTCTTAACACAATCGTAATGATAAAAGAAGTTATTAGGTTCTATAGAGAAAGTCTATTGCGTAGGAAAACAGTACCTAACATTCCACTGTTTTGTGAAACTTGATGGTCCCATAAACATATATCAATCACGATATTCGAAGAAAACTTCTTGGTAATAAAGGAAAGTCTGAATCACCTAGCATATAACAGTGAATACAATCAAGACACTTGATCACGTGCCAGCCAATTTGATTGTGCAACATCATCAACTACATTTATCGATTGTCTACACATTATATCGAGGTATTCTTCATATCTAGAACCAATAATGAACAAACTCCAGGGTACTGATATGGATGTCCTCTCAGTTTACAGATACGTCAACACTGACGTGATAGCCAATTTGGAAAGCAGAGAGAAAGCGATGACAAATTCAGAAACATTTTCGAGGCAGTGAAAGAAGATTGTAAGGAACTTGACATAGATGTAAAAATCCCAAGATTGACTGGAAGGCAGAACCTCAGTGAATGTCAATTACTCATCGCTCCAAGACTATTTCAAAGTGGAAATTTACAATCCGTACATGGATTCCATTATCACGTTACTGATCACAAGATTTGAAACAGACAAAGACCTGCCTTTCAAAGGTGAGATTCTTCACCCACATTTATTGAAAAAGGAGAAGAAAGATGAATTCATGAGAGATATAAAAAGCTTGCAAAAGTTTTACCAAATCGACAACTTGGAAGCAGAAGCCAGATTATGGTATGACGTCTGGACAAATGAGTGTATGGAAAAAACAAAGCACAATGACATACTATGTTTTACTCAGCTGTAAGGAGATTTCTAGTATTCTAACAGATCATACCCCTCACGACTTGCACCATAAAGCGTTCTTTCAGCACACTGCGTAGAGTGAAGACGTGGCTGAGAAGTACTTCTGGCGAGGACCGTCTGTCCAGCTTGTGCCTTATTTGTGTTCACAGGACAAAGTGATTGACTTGTTCTTCAAGAAGAAAAGAAATTTACAGTTTGCTTTTTCACATAAATATTGGTATCAAATCCATAAACCAACCAATTAATAATAATTTATTTCACAGTTTGCTTTTTATATCCCTACTAGTGCAAAATCTTCTGAGGTGTGTATTTTGAGTTTGTGTTCTGTATTAAAGTTGCTTCTGTATTTGTGTTGCTAAATATTAAAAGTTTTCAATTCTCTGGTTTCTTACTCGCGGAAGTTATGAATTACTTTTAATATTAAATAACGCGTAGAAATATTTGTCTGGTGGTGTGTTTAGTGAATTTGAGTGTAGTAACACTATGTAGTAAAAGTATAATAGTTTAAATTGTTCAAACAGATGTTGGTTCGACAAGTTTGAAAAACATGTGTTTTGTTTACATTATACTAATACCCGTTAAAGGGAATTAATTTTTTATCAGTGAAGGAAACAAGTAGTCACTAACAAGTTTAGTGTTAAAATTGTTTCGCTTGCGTGATAAATGGTGAAAGGTGTGCCTTGAGAAAATTATATTGCAAAATAAGGAAAGGTTTTTTTAGGTTAAGTTACAACTCTCTTCAAGGACCATATTTTGTTTTGTATAATATCTCAATGAGCATGAAGTGTGGTGCCTGTCGCAGGGGTGTAAAGCAAGGAAAAAGCTGTAATGATTGTGGAGATCGTTTTCATCTGAAATGTGGCTAAATGAATGCTGAAAATGCGCTTCACTCTCCTTGGAGTTGTTTGACTTGCAAAAGTAGCAAGGAAAAGAGGGAACTAGAAAGTATGATCTCATGTTTCGAATCCACAATGGCTGAATTAACTAAGTAACTCAATGTTTTGAAGGCTGAGAAAGCAGCATTAAATGTTAATGAATTCCAGTGGATTACAGCCAAAACTGGAGGGAAACAACAGGACCTGCATTCTACAAATTTTCAGTTGGAAGTTTCTAATACTTTTGGGGTGTTGGAGAATCTAACTGAGGATGTATCAGATACCACAGCAGGGCTGTATCATTGCAACAAAGCTGTAAAAAAGCACACATTGTGCAAAGCTCATAAAAAGAAATCCAAGAAGGTTTTATTGTCAAGCCTGGGCTTTGATGTTGAGGTGTGTAGTATATTTAAGCCTAATGCAGAACTTGGCAATGTTGTGGATGAAATTTCAAACATAGGGAAAGAACTTACTAAAGAGGATCATATAATTATAGTTGGGGGTCCTGGAAATAGTCTGTCCAGAAATCTCAATTGATGTGTTGAAACAGACATTGACAACATTGCTGAAAACACCAATGTTGGTTTTGTTGACCTCTTCTACCATTATGATCAACCCCTGGATGCGTGGTTATCTACAGCATACACCGGCAGATCCGAAGCGTGCATTGTGTCAGGCTGACCGAACACAAATTGGTCAGGTAGATGATTCTTCCATTACACGGAGTGACCATACCTCCCATGGTCTTCACCTGAATGTTCGGGGCAAGCAGAAGCTATCGCAACTGATCGCCAGTAGCATCAGGAGAGGCAGGTTGGATGTGAACCCCATCCTTGTGGTAATTGTTGATAGAACTAAGTCTGTTTTAGGCCAAACGTCAATAGTAGGAAGAGTTATTTAAGAAATGTACATAATGATATTACAGTCAAAAATAAAGAATGTCAGTCTAAAATAGCTTTGTTCCATCAGAACATTAGGGGTATCTCAAGTAAACTTGATGGGTTGATAATATCTATAGAAGAAACCCAAAAATCATTGAATCTTAACATAAATATCGTATGTCTGACAGAACACCATCTGAAGAATTTTGAAATAGGTCTCCTCCCTTTTACTGGATACAGGTTGGCTTCATGTTATTGCAGGTCAGAGATGAGAATGGGTGGTACAGCAATATATGTAAGAGAAAATACTGAGACAAAATCATTAGATCTAAGTAAATACTGTATAGAACAAGATTTTGAATGTTGTGCAATATAGTTAGAATTAGATGATATCTCATGATATCTACTTAATAAACTCAATTACCTCTATTTGTGAACAAATTAGTTACAGTGAAAACAAGAATATAACAAAAAATAGCAATAATAGTTTAATATTACTAAAACTAGAAAAACAATTACACAAAGGAAAATTATTAAATATTCTAAAACTAATAATTAGACTCAACATAAGACTACAGAAAAATAAAAATTATTACAAGGAATAATTGACCATGACTGTACTAAGTCCATCATTGCTGACTCCACTCACGTATGAGTACTCGCTTGAAAACAGCAACACTTTCAATGAAAAAATCAGGAGGTATTCTGTTACCTAGTCTCTGAATCCGTACAATGGCACTGCTAGCCTCATAGTTTGTGCGCAGATGTCTACTACCAAATAGTTCTCTCAACCGTGTACCAGACGGACAACGAAAATATACATGTCTGATAATTTCAGGGCAGTCTATAACACCTGAGATTCGTCGTCGTCGGCCATACTCGTTTCCGAGTTTATGTTGTTCTCTTGCATGTTTATTTGTGTGTGCGTTGGTGGCTGGTCAGGCCAATTCTTGAATAGAACAGTCGTCCGCACACAATGCACCCAATTGTGGGTGGTGTTAGAGACATATGCGGATACCGGGGCGGGTATCGGCTTGTACACCTAAATATTATTTAGAGTTCGGAAAAAGTTCTGTAACCGTGATAAACCTTGGAGAATGCTAACTGTAAAATAACATCGGCCGCCACTTACAGATTAACCTCCTGTAAGAAAGGTACTAAAGTAGAAATGAAGTCTAAGTCCGTTTCACTGGAGAATATATTCTTAAAATTTTTCACAGAATTTACAAAAAGTAACAGTTAGCAATGGCAATCAGAGAAAATCATTTGCCGAAGATCACAAGTCATGGAACAGAACAGATTGCACCACCCCGAATGAAATTGAAAGTTAAGATGAGCACATGTCGGAAAGTTTTTTTAGACTTTAGAGTTTGCCATGCCTGTTTAGTAATGGCGTCGGTCAACCATGCTGTCCTGGTCCTGCCTACCCATAAGCCACCACGAGCCCGGGCTTTCTCAAACTTAAGAACACACGAGATGCGTGTGGACTCCTCAAGCCATTCTTTTAATCTGTGCGGAAGAGGCTGAAGCGGCTAACTTTTATCAAAATGGCCTACTGACCTAGACAATAGCCTATCTAGAAAAAGAATCTGTTAACTACAACCTACCAGATAATCACAAGATGAAGAGTGTAATGAGACAAGTGTAGTGATTTGGTTGGTTATGGTTTTAAAGCTTCCAGACCGATGAAAATTAATTTTAAAAGTTGGTTAATTTAAAAGCACATTTGTTTCGAGTATAGCGATGCGTCACATCCGAAATCTGGATTTGCAAAATTTTAAAATATCAAGTTAATACTATTTTAAAAGTGTTCCCCGGCTCCTGCTGAGTCCAGTGGTGTAAAAATCTTTTAAATCGGTTAAGGCTATCAGGAGTTATAGAATTTCTAAATTTTACTGGTTTCGTATCTGGTACAACTGAATACTTCACTTTTTATTTAAAGGAGGTTGTGGCCTGAAACTACATTTAAATCGAACCTTTATTTAATTTAAGTACTTTAGAAAAGTTTTTAGTTCGTGAAATATGTTAGCCGGAAAGAAATTGATTTTACAAGTTAGTTGCTACGACGCCACCAAAAAGTGGACTTTTATTTATTTATATTTTCTTTTCATTAGTTGATGGTTATCGGAAACTTAAAGAATATTGACTGGCCGTTTATTCTGCTTGGTTAAATCTACTTTTAAAGCTCTGAAACTGTTTAGATGTGCTGAAATTAAACATTGAGCTCACTCCATGTGGAGATGCTTTAAAAATCATATTTACTGCTTTAAATTGGTCTGGAACTGCGAGTTATTAGTGAATTTAATATAAAACGGTGAAATTCTAATTATTAAAGTGCTTTACAGTGTTTAATTCAGTGGAATATTAGTGTTATGGTTGTGTAATCAAACTTGTGTATTTTGCTTCAGAATTATTATGGATTACGCTCATTTAGGTAAGTTTATGGTTTATATTTTATTAGAAACTTTTTATTTGTGGTTGTTATGTGTTGTTTATTTACTTTTCTGAACTTGAAGTGTTGTTATCTCGATTTCAAACTATGGTATCTTGTATTGAATGTTAACCTCAAACTTCACCGGATTTTGACTGAATATCTAAAATAGAGAGTAAGGTAGCTTACAGTGGCTGGCGCGGTAGGGTTTTTCGGGCTTTCCGCCTTAATCGGGATTCAGCTGCCAGACTTCGCTGCTCCTCTTCGAAACGCGCCACTGCTGTGGAGGTAGTTTTGCGCCATAGAACGCGGTCTTTTGTGAGGCTGTCCCAGGTGTTAAGGTCTATATTAGTTTTCTTCAAGGTCTTCTTCAACTGGTCTTTGTAGCGTTTTTTAGGGGCACCGCGAGGTCTGCTGCTAGTGCTGAGCTCACCATATAAAAGTTGGCGAGGGAGTCTACTGTTGCTCATACGCTGAACATGTCCAACCCTTCTAAGTTGGTGGCTGATGATGTGGGCTCCAATGCTATACATTTGAGCTCTTTCCAAGACTCTAATGTTCATCCCATTTAATGTTCATTATAGAGCGAAGTTTTAGCTGGTGAAATCGCTCCATTTTCTTAATATCTCGTCGACAGAGTGTCCATGTCTCACACCCATACAGCAATGTGGAGGCAACTACAGCTTGGTAGACCATTAGCTTGGTGGTTAAATTAAGATCTTCGTTTAGAAACACTCGCCGAGTAAGTCGCCCAAAGGCTATGTGTGCTGTTCGAATTCTGTTTTCTACATCCTTCTCTGCTGTGCACTGTGTAGAGAGAATGCTTCCACGGTAGGAGAAGCTATCTACTTGCTCAAGGGCTGTGCTGGAGATGGTAACATCAAAGTCTGGGAGTGTAGCTCCAGGGGCAGGTTGCGCTAGCACTTTAGTTTTTCGGGTGTTGATGGTCAGGCCAAAACGGTCATATGCGTTCTTGAAGTAGTTTACGGACTGTTGCATCTGCAGAGGAGTATGTGCTGGAGAGGTGTTGTCATCTGCATACTGCAGTTCTGTTAGCTGGGTGAGGAAAGTTAATCTTGATGAGCGGAGTCTTGCTGGATTGAATAGTCCTCCGTCAAACCGGTATCTGATCTCCACGCCTGTGTTGGGGGTAGATGACGTTTCGTAGAGCATTGCTGCCAAATATAGAGCAAAAAGTATTGGTGCAAGTACACAACCTTGTTTCAGACCATTTGTGATAGGGAACTTTTCACAGGCGTCGTTCATACCATCATGGAGTGCTCTAATCAATCCCAGAAAATGTTCAGGGCATCCAAATCATCTTATTACCATACACATTGCAGGTCTAGGCACAGTATCAAAAGCTTTCTCTAGATCATAGAATACCAGAAAGAGAGGCTTTTGTTTTTCTCTGCACTTCTCTTGAAGTTGTCTAGCACAGAAGATCATGTCTGTGATGCCCCTCGAGGCACGGAATCCACATTGAGGTTCTGGAAGTACTCACTCTGACATAATTTTGAGGCGGTTCAGCAGGATCCTAGCAAAAGTCTTTCCTGCTATAGATAAAAGAGAGATACCTTGATAATTGTTGTAGATACTTCGATCCCCTTTTTTGAAGATGCTGACTATGTTAGCATCCTTCATGTCCTGAGGCACCTCCCGAGTTTCCCACATGAGAAGAATGAGTTGGAAAATCCTGGTTTTCAAGGGTAACCCCCCACTTCGAATCAGTTCTAAAGGAATATTGTCTGGTCCAGGAGCTCTGCCTGGATTCAGGCTATACAGTGCTTTGCAAAACTCCTGGAAAGTTGGCGGGACTGACATCCAAGGTTGTGGAGGGTGCTGCGGCATATTCCTAAGGAAATCGTCTGCAGCAGTAGAGCTACAGTTCAAGAGAGAGTTATAGTGTTCTTTCCAGCGCTTCAAGATGTCCTGGCTCTCGGTAAGAGTGGTAGTGTTATCAGCTGCTTTTAGTGAGCCAGATGAACTGCGAGTAGGTCCATATAGCTCTTTAATTCCTGCCGGAAGTGTGGCTTCTGGAATTTACCGAAGCTTATTTCTTCAATGGATGCCAGCGTTAAACAAACTTTTGAAAACTCAAGATGTTCAGTTATTTAGTATTAGTGGGTAATATTTTTTACTAACAGGTTGATAAATTACAGTGTGTAGTAATAACAATTAATTGTTTGTACCATTTTCGTAGTATATTGGATTTGAGTTAATTTTACAAAATATTTTTGTTTATTATAAATTTCACTACAGTATTAAGAAATAATGGTTCGTTGTAGACTCTAGATAACGAACCATCTGAATGTACAGTTAAGTAAATAAATAAAAATAAAATAATTTTTTTTAAGATCCTTAGCGTCTGACAGAGTTTGGAGTTCCTTTTTGCTTTTTGTTGCCACCAGTTATTCTTGATTTCCCTTGTTTCTGTCTGACATTTCCGCTTAAGGGCGTGAAAGCAGGTTTTCTTCGTCACAGAAGTTGGATCTTGAGCGAGGAGTTGATAGACTTCACGTTTCGCACTGATGAGGGTTAAAATTTGTTCATTGTTGTCATCAAACCAATCTACTCTTTTTTTTCTCGTAGCCAATTACTTTCTCTGCAGATTTTATGATGATGTTTCGAAGGGTGGTCCATTCTGACTCCACATCCCTTGTATTGATTGGATTGTTGGACAGTTGTTCTAAAATATCGTCTTGATATTTAGAGGCGACAGTGTCGATGCGGAGTTTTAAAGTATTATATTTCCTCTTGGAGGGGTGCATGTGGAAGGAGCGTGATTTTTTGCTTTATGCAGAAATAGGACACCATGAACATTCCATTTCAACTCCAAAGGATGGAGGCCAAGGTAGATTCCAACAGCAACCAATGGAATGTCTTTGTAATGAAAGCCCATGCAACAACCTATAAGTCTTATGAACTTATTTTGAAGATTCTGAATGTGTTGAATTAGTGTAATCTGATGAGGCAACCATACAACGCTGCAATACTCAAGTATGGGTCTGACATGGGCACAGTACAAGAGCCTGAGTGTCTGGATATTATTAATAAATCTGGAAGTGCGTGCCAGTAACCCCAGGCACTTGGAGGCCTTGGCACATATAATGTGGACATGTTCTTCTGGACTAAGATTGTACTTCAAAAGAACTCCTAGGTCTCTTACAGTTGTGCAGCAATTCAGTAGCTGATTTTCCATTTCATATTCAAAATGTAATGCAGATTTAGTGTGGTGAAAAGTAATGCAGGAACATTTATTAACATTTAGTTACATACTGTTTTGTTGACACCATTTCACAATAGCTTTTAAGCAATTCTGAAGATGTAAGCAGTCGTCTCGAGTCAAGATTTTCTTGAAAATCTTAATGTCATCTGCAAAGAAAAGGCAACTGGCAAAAATACTAACTAAATCATTTATGAAAATATCGAACAGCAATGGACCTAGGTGTGAACCCTGAGGTACTCCAGAAGTTGCTGCGAAAGCAGATGACAATGAGCCAAAAGCCTTTACAATCAACCTTCTGTTGCTAAGGTAGCTACAAAACCACTTCAATAATTTACCAACTATGCCATATTCCTTCAACTTAGTAAGAAGGTGGGGATGGCTAACTTTATCAAATGCCTTTGAAAAGTCGAGGTATATGACATGAAGTCGTTTTCGCTCACTAAATGCTCTAATTATTTCATTTTGAAGAATCACAATGTTAGTTGCTGTTGATTTTCCAGAAGAGAAACCATGTTGCTTTGGAGTAATTATGTTATGAAACATGGGATAGATTTTGATTAGCACCAACTTCTCGAAGATTTTTGCTAACACCGACTGTATAACAATTAGGTCTATAATTCTTAACATCTTCTTTCGATCCGCATTTATGCACAGGAACAACTTGACCAAGCTTAAATACATCAGGTCTTTAGGGACCTGTTAAACAAGTATTTTAAAGGATGGCAAAGCAAGACTCTACAGTATTTCAAAATATTAGGTGGTATTTGGTCAGGGCCACAACTCTTCGAACAGTCTAGCTCGCCCAATGCTTTATAAACATCTTCATCAGTGACTGAAAGTGTACTCAGACTATTACTAGTACTGAAATGGATATTGGAAGTAGATGAAGATGGAGGTGTAAATACTGAAGAGAAGTATTGTGCAACCAGATCACACATTTGCTGTGGGTGGGAAGTGAAGTGATTATTAAATTTTAACGTGTTTGGTGCTCCTTCAGCCTTGCTAATATTACGGATGAAATTCCAGAATAATTTGGAATTGTCAGGTATAGTACATTGCACATGTTCAACATAGTCATTGAAGCATTTTTTAGTTAAGAGATGAGATTTGTCTCTCAATTTTGAGAACAGGACATAGTACTCATAATCAAAGGTCTGCTTATAAGCTTTGTGGAGTCTTTTCTTTTCTATGACGAATTGTATAAGATCTATAGAGAACCTACATGGGAATTTTGTCATTCCAGTTTTTTTCAGTGGTGTATACTTGAGCACAATTGTCTTCAATATGTCAGTGAATTTAATGAACAGAGTGTCAGTATCGGTGGATAAGTCAAGGGATTCAAAATTGGATAGGTCCATCAAAAGAAGTTAATCAAAAACTTCTCCTAGATTACATCTTGCAAAATCAGGAACAAAAGTGCACTGGTGATCAGGCAAGGTAGATTCTACAGGGTGAATAATATTCAAAGCTGGATGTTTGATATAAACAGGCAACAAAGGGCAGGTGTCTTCCTTGACAGTGACATTGGAAGAGGCAAATACTAAGTCCAAAAACACACCCCTTGAGTTCAGGACATGGTTACACTGTTCAACATCCAATAAACAAACTAGCTCAAAAAGCATTTGAGGAGAGGCAGAGGCGAAATGTGGTTCTTTTTTTATCCAGTCAACATGTGGGATGTTAAAATCACCAACCAGAATCACATGTGATGGTTCTACCTGTTGGTCGGCTATCACTTCTTCCACCACCTGGCAGTAGTTGGCATATACATCGAGAGGCTTACTGGGCGGGATATATACACAGCTCAGCAAAATGTGTGTATCATGCAACAGATCAATTGATAAAAATAGAGACTCCACTGATAGTGGGGACATTGTTTCAATACATCTAAAAGGCATTCTGTTGTTCACTGCCACAAGTACACCACCACCACTCTCTTTAGAACTAGTTTGAGAAGACCTATCACTCCTGTACCCAGAGTGATTTGTGAATCCAAGTTCAGCATTAGAAATATCTGGAGAAAGATTGGTTTCAGCAAGTATAATGACATCATAAGTACATGTAGCTAGGGATAATCTTAATTCTTTAAGTTTTGTCCGAATTCCATTAATATTTTGATATTACATATTTATGTTGGTTTATCCATTGGTTTTAATTAGTTTTTTGCACTTTGCACTACAGGGTGTCCACAAATGAATATCGGGGTTTTAATGCTTTATAAGATTTATTACATTATCCTTACAGTTATAAATGATATGTCAAAAGAAAGAGCAACTCAAACAGTTTTGTTCGTTGGCACTAGTGCGCATGTGCGTGAAATGTTTCCGCTGCGATCTGCTAGAATGCGGTAATAGCAAAGATGGCGACTAGTGAAGAGAAAGCGTTTTGTTTTTTACAGTTTGCAAAGACTGAATCTGTAGTTACCGTGCAGTGTGCGTTCCGCATTAAGTTCGGGCGTGATCCTCCAAGTGACAATAACATCCGTAGATGGTATCATCAGTTTGAATATACAGGGTGCCTTTGTAAAGAGAAGAGCGCGGGATGACCAAGAGTTAGCGAAGAGACTGTTGAGCGAGTGAGAGAGTCGTTCACTCGTAGCCCAAAGAAATCTGTTCGGAAGGCTAGTCGTGAATTAGAAATTTCTAAGTCGACTGTTTGGAAAGTTTTAGGGAAACGCTTGCAACTACGTCCTTACCATTTACAGTTGTTACAGGCTCTAAAGCCTGCAGACCATGGTTTACGTGCCAAATTCGCTAACGAAATGTTGTTACATGACGATGAAGATTTTCTACATCATGTTGTCTTCAGTGATGAATCGACCTTTCACCTCAGTGGACATGTTAACACTCATAATGTGCGGATCTGGGGCTCAGAAAATCCTCAAGAGATCGTACAAGTGCAACGAGACTCCCCTAAAATCAATGTTTTTTGTGCCGTATCCCGGCGGAAAGTTTACGGACCTTTCTTTTTTGATGAACCGACTGTAACTGGTACTTCTTACCTTGATACACTAGAGCAATGGCTCTTCCCTCAGTTGGAACAATATGAACCAGAGAACTTCATTTTCCAGCAAGATGGTGCGCCACCTCACTGGCATAACGAAGTACGCGGTTGGTTGAACGTAACTGTACCCGACCGCTGGATTGGCCGCAAGGGGCCCAATGACAGAGCTTGCTATGCGTGGCCTCCACGTTCATCTGACCTAACGCCATGCGATTTCTACCTTTGGGGTTTCATCAAGGATCGTGTGTATGTGCCTCCGTTACCAGCCGACCTCCTTGAATTACGACAGAGGATTGAAGCAGCTGTTGCAACAGTTACTGAAGACACACTGCTCAACATTTGGGAAGAACTCGGCTACAGACTTGATGTGTGCCGTGTGACAAATGGTGCCCACATAGAACACTTGTAAGCTTGTATATAAAACTGTTTGAGTTGCTCTTTCATTTGACATATCATTTATAACTGTAAGGATAATGTAATAAATCTTATAAAGCATTAAAACCCCAATATTCATTTGTGGACACCATGTATTTTGGGCACTCCATTGATGTATTTTATAGTGAGGCCAGTTTCACCTTCTTTGGTGCGCTTCTCGAGTCAGCACGAAGATTAACTAAGAACAATCGCTCCTTAGGAGTTCTGTCACTTCCAAGTGATATTTCAGAAAGAGATTGGTCTTTGCATGCAATTTCATTTCACTTAAAACCCTTAAGAAATATTACAGCAACGTCCTTGGAACTTAGTACTAGTTTGAGTGGTCTTTGGCCAGAGGTAGATTTCTTCCCCAACCGAAAGAATGTGACAAGATCACTTATATTGACACCAGAAGCTGTCATGATACACTCGATCTTGGACTTGTCGAAAGCTTTTCTTGTGTTGTTGTCATTACTTCTAGCTTCTGGAACCTTGAAGATAATGACATTTTTGGTCCTGTTTGACCTGTCATTGAACTCGGCTATTATATCTTCAGAATCACTAGTTGTTTTTGACAGATGATCACTAAGATGTTCAACACTTACTTCCAAAGTTGAAACCTTTGCTTCGACACTGCTAAGACGTGGTTCTAAGTCAGCAAGCTGATTAGAGAGTTTTTCAATGTTTTTTCTGACACTGTCCATTTCCTCCTTGAATTCATTTTTGGTAGTAAGGGACGACACTTTCTGCAGCAGTAGAGCGATATTCTCAGACATAGAGGCCGATGTGCCTTATTTGATGATAAACAATCATCTCTGTCTCAAGTCCAATTATAATTTTCACCTTTTGCAAAAGAAGAATATCATTTTTTGCTCATTCTGACGCATTATCGATGGAACCTTCGGGAACAGTTACTACTGCATTGTATCACTTTACTCAGAGTTGGTTTGAGGCAACACGGACAAATATCTTGCTTGTTAGCGGGTGCCATTGCATTCAAACCAAGAGTTAAAATTACACACGATAAGAATAATGATCAGAAATGTATTTTACAATCAAGTTGATATGAAGAGATAAAAAAAAAAATTATAATACTGAAAAGACTGAAGTTTCTAACACAGAGAGCAGAAAATTTTAAATATTAATAAACTGAAGTTATTTCGCTGTTACTGCTTCACTTTCGGAAGTGAACATCACGTGTCATAAAGTAAATGAGTACAACTTTTCTCATCAGGTAAGGCATTCTGTCACCAATGTTTACAAACGTCGTCACTTAAATTTCATAAATTGGAGGTTATGTATAGGAGCATAGCACATTTGGATTCTCAAGCAGCAAAACTTCACATACGGAGGGATAACAGATCAGTCAGTTTATGCAGTACTAACAGCGGATTAATTATCTGTCTTAAAGAAACTTAATCACGGCACATATAACAATTAAAATTGTAAAATACTCGGCGCACTAAATTTTCACAACTAAGATAAACAAACCAAACCTTGTGTTCTATTAAATTTATCATGAGCTAAAAGGGAAATTATCCTCTGTGGAGACTTCAACATACATTTTGCTGTAGAATATAACAAGACAGATTATCTTCTATGAATGCTTAGATTATTCAATCTCTATCAAACTGTAAATTTCTTAACTAGAATACAAAAAGATAGCAGTACCATTATCGATAACATTTTTGCAGAGCACAATAAATTCAAAATACATGGAACAGTTCCAATGGAAAATTGTTTGTCAGACCAATTGCTCAAATAATTACTTTGGATTTTGTGGTAAGTGAAAATAACAAACAGAAAAGATTTGTCAAAGTTAGGCCATTAAAAAGCAATTCAATAAAAACATTAAATGATGAACTTCTCAATAAGGAATGGAACACTGTTTATAAATTAAAAGGGGTTAACAATAAATTAAATTACTTTCACCAAAGGTTTTTGGAAATTTACGAAAGGTGTCTCCCTACAAAACTAGCTCCAATTGGTCCAAAACGAGTAAAGAAAAATTAGGCTACAATTGGTATTAAAACACCTTACAGACATAGGGAATAAAAGGGAATTGTATGTAAAAGTTAGGAATACTGATAATATGCTTCTCAGACAACATTAAAAAACTTACTATAGAATTTTAACCAAAATAATAAAAGAAGCTAAACGTTTGGCCATAAACGATGAGATTAGTAGTCCAAATAATAAGATAAAAAGTGATTGGAACATTATTAAAAGAGAAACAACTGTATCATCCCTTGAACATAAACCTATATCTTTAAGCATTAATTATGAAATTGTAAATGACCCCTCTTATGTAGGAAGTGCTCTTAATAACTACATCTTAACAGTCGCTGAAAAAATAAAAGGAAAATGTATTGAGAATATGGATGCTATAGTAATACTTAAATCTTTGTCACCAAAAACAGCATCTATGCTCTATTTCCCACCAGTCAAAATGAAATTGAAAAAAATATTAAATCCCTCAAAAATAAAAAGTCATTTGGTTATGATGAGGTTTCAACCCATGTAGTTAAACAATGTAACACCAGCATTGTATTGTATTGTATTGTATTTGATCCATGAAGTCATAATTTATGACATAGGACAAGTCACCAATAATTACAATAAGCTTTAAATATTAGTTTTACAAAATTCAGTGTTACAATATTAGTTTTCACAAAATTAAGGATTAAATGATATTATTATAACTTTCATAACTAAAATTGTACAGTCAATACAAGCAGCATATGAAATACATCTGTTCAAATGAAGTAAAATGAATATTTTGCTGTTTTAAGTTACAATGCAAAATCATTCAATCTTGTTTGTTCATTTCTCCATGGTTCATATATTCAGTGACACTGTAGAAGCTATTGGCTAGCAAAAAATTTTCAGCTTATATTTCAAATTATGTAAATTTGATATTTGTTTTATATCTTCAGGAAGAGAGTTGGAGTTATTAATCATAGTTGTTTTGAAGAAGGTATCTTCCCTGACTAACTCAAGAAGTCAATAATCAAACCGCTTTATAAAAAGGGTGATACCTCAAAGATTGAGAATTACAGACCCATATCACTTCTAAATTTTGAAACATCTTTGAAAAAGCAATGTACAGAAGGGCGTATGCTCATCTACAAAAGAATGACCTACTCAGTAAAGTACAGTTTGGTTTTATACAAGGTGTTTCAACAGATTCAGCAATTTTTCTTTTCTAAACAACAAACCAGAATCAATGCATAAAAAATTAAATTTCCTAGGTATATTCTGTGATCTTCCTAAGGCTTTTGACTGTGTTGATCATGAGATTCTACTCGGTAAATTAGACCACTATGGAGTTAGTGGTAAGCCAGGACTTTGGTTTAAATCATACCTGGAAAATAGAAAGCAATGTGTATCACTGAAAGATGCTAATACAGGAGATGTTATAAACTCAGAATGGGATATAGTTAAATGTAGTGTGCCTCAGGGTTCAATTCTTGGCCCTCTGCTGTTCTTAATCTATATAAATGATCTCCCATATATACTAGGTGATAATGAATATGTAGTGCTCTTTGCAGATGATACTAGCATATCATTGAAAGACCCATCAGCACAAAACCTCGAAAACACAGCAAATGATGTTATAAAGAAAATTAACAGGTGGTTTAATGCCAACAAACTAATTCTTAATGTAGAAAAGACACAGTTACTTCAGTTTGTTACAAAAAATAAAACAAAGGAAAGGTATAATGTGATAGCAGAAGGAAAAGCAATCAATGAAAGCAGTTTCACAAAATTCCTGGGTGTATATAAAGGTAACAAATTGAACTGGAAACAACATATTCAAATATTCAACAACTTCTTAAAAAACTGAATTCTGCAACATTTTCACCGAAGGTAAACCTGGAATAGCTAATATAGAAACCAGATGGTTAGTATATTTTGCATATTTTCACTCCCTGTTCACTTATGGCATCTCACTCTGGGGAAACTCGTCACAAGCACAGAGGGCATTTAAATTTCAAAATCGTGCTTTAAGAACTATTTTAGGAGCAAGCCCACGGACGTCATGCAGAAATCTATTTAAAAACCTAGGTGTACTAACAATGCCAGCACAGTATGTATACTCCGTACTGTCATTTGTGGTGGAAAATCATGAACACTTTAATATTAATGCTGACATACATAATACTAGGAATAAATATAACATTCACAAAGATTACAAATCACTGTCAATTCTACAGAAAGGGATAACAGTTATTGGAGCTTCCTTATTCAATGTCTTACCAACGGAAATTAAATGTTATCTATGAAACCCAACTACTTTAAGTCCAAACTGAAAAAAGTTTCTGCTTACTCAGTGAAAGAATTTTCTTTTTGGAAATTGGTAACTAAGAATGACTGATAAAATAGTATATATGGTGTATGGAAGAAGAAGGTGACGAAGTTTTCCACAATTACTAAAATGATATATGGTTTTTCTTTCTGTTGAAACTTTTGACAAATTAAGTAATTACAGTGTTTACAAAATTTCACTCATATATACAGTAACTAACATGGGACAGCATGCAATCAAAAATCGCTGTGAAAAATTACCATACTAACAGGTTTTTCAAGTAATGACTGCTTATGAGTTTCTGGTAATTTAATTGATATTGTTAATAAGTATGTGTACTGTTCCACATAAATAGTAACTAATATGATATAATATGTAGTCATAAATTACAGTGAAACTTATTATGGTAACTGGTTGGTAAGAAATAACTGGTTATTAGATGCTGGTAACATGCGTATATACAGTTCTGTATAATAAGTAGTAATTAACTCGGGATTGTATTTGTAAATTAGACGGGATATTGATTATACTAATGGGTTGTAGCTAGCTTGTTGTCAATATCTAACAATATTATCAATTATATAGTAATATTGACATTATTAATTAGTGTATGCACTGTTCCACATCACCGAGATTATTCGCACAAGGGATCAAAGTGAACATATCTATCAATAGTACTTAACGTGTTATTGTTTTGTTACAAAGTGCCAGTATCAAGCCGTGGCCGGCCACGTGGTCTCCCCATTCAACAAAAATAGTAGAAACAAAACAGAGAGAAATTATTTAATTTAGCTTTCTCAGATAGTCAAATATGTAGAAAATGTTTTATTTTAACAAAAGAATATTATAATAATCATATTTATTATTTCTATACGGTATTTTCTGTCACTAGCCTGTATCTTCCTTCATACTTAACCGAAATCAATGAATGAGGTGTCTTTTTAAAGCATATGACCGCCACTTTGGTCACATTACATTTTAAGAAAGAAAGTTTTCGGAATACGACCATTAAATGGCAAAAATGTCAATATGTTTAAAATGCTGTTTTCTGTGTTACAAGTCATTTATCTCCCTGGATACCTATCTGAAATCGTTTAATGAAGTATCATTTTAAAGGTAAAGATCTCTGATTTGGAGGCATCACATATGAAGACAGGAATTTTTAGGAATTCAACCCTTAAAGGACAACAGTATTAATATTTCTGAAATGCGTTTTCGTGTCACGAGCCAATTATCTTCCTACATATGTAACTGACATGGATAAAAGACGTATCTTGTTAAAGAATAAGGTTTCCACAGTGGTAACATTAAATTTTAAGAAAGTAATTTTTCGCAATTCGATCCTTGAAAAGCAAAAATATCAGTATTTCTAAAATTCGTTTTTTTGTGTCTCGAGCCTTTTATCTCCATGGATATCTAACCGAAATCGATAAATGAAGTAGGATTATGAAAAGTAATGTCTCTGCTTTGGGGACATCATATATTGAGGAAGATATATTTTTTTTAATCAACCCTTAAAGGGAAAAATATCAATGGTTCTAGAACGCATTTTTGTGTCATGGGCTATTTACCTTCCTTCATATCTAAATGATATACATAAATGAAGTATCATATTAAAGACTAAGGTCTCCACAGTGGTAACATTACAATTTGAGAAAGGAATTTTTAGCAATTCACCCCTTAAAGGGCAAAAATATAAATATTTCTGAAATGCGTTTTTTGTGTGTCCAGCCATTTATCTCCTTGGATATCTAACCGAAATCGATAAATGAAGTAGGAGTGTGAAGAGTAAAGTCTTCGCTTTGGTGAAATCATATATTAAGAAAGGTCTCCGCCATGATAACATTATATTTTAAGAAAGGAATTTTCTGAAAGGGCAAAAATATTAGTATTTCTTAATTGTGTTTTTGTGTCTCCAGTCATTTATCTCCCTGGATAAATTGATAATCGAGGTAGAATTTAAATGAGTGAGGCCTTCGTAAGGTCTTCGGTTCCGTTACACCATATTTTAATAAAGGAACTTTTTAAAGTTCGACCCTTAAAGGGAAAACGTATTAATATTTCTACAACACATTTTTCTGTAACGAGTCAATTATCTCACTTGATACCTTACCGAAATTGTTAAATGAGGTACGATTTTAAAGACCTAGGTGTCCGCTTTGGTCACACGATATTTTATAACAGGAATTTTTTGAATTCAACATTTAAATGGCAAAAGTATTAATATTATTCCTATAACGTGTTTTTTTTTTTTTAAATTACAAGTCATTTATCTCCTTCGATACCTAACTGAAATCACCAAATGAGATATTGTTTCAAAGATTAAGGTCTCCCATTAGGTAAAATCATAAATTAAGAAAGAATTTTTAGAAATTTGATGCTTAAAGTGGTTGCACTTATGAGATGGTTCAGAGCCAAGTCGGTTGATTGTAGCAGCAGATTTGACAGAGATGACAGTAAACATTTTTTTAATTTATTTATATATAACTAGCAGCTTCTCGCTTATTTTTTTCTGTTACAGAAACATTTTTGTTTTCCTTTACAATTTCAATGTAAATATTTTACTCGCACAGCAACACATATCACAGAGACGTTGTTATGCTTTCTGCATTTTGTTCATGTTGGTTGTATTCTGTGAAGGTCAGGGACAGTTTGTTGTACATACACTGCGTTTTAAATTTTTCTATTTCATAATATGTTGTAAATATTTTACACCTGGGGTGTATGGGTTTGGGAGAGGCTATAATAGCATTTTCCGACCAAATGTCAACCTCTCCTTCAAGTGGTGCACCCAGTTTGAATGGACGAGGCTCTGGTGACTGAAAGATTCCCGATATAAGAAATCACCCACTGCTTGCCAACGGCCTCCAAAAGGAGGGCAGAAGAGCGGGGAGCGGTTTAGGGCACCCTTTTGCCCTTGGGTTTGGAAACGGCCCCTAAAGGCAGATGAATCAGAAATGATCAATGGCATGGGGATGCAGAAGGCAACAGGAAACAACTGCATTAAAGACCCAAAGGGTATCCCGAGGACACGTAATCCTCTCAAATCACATATATCATGATGGATTCTTCCTGGGTAAAATATTTCGAAGGTAAAATAGTCCCCCAATTGGATCTCCGGGTGGGGACTGCTCAGGGAGGAGTCATCAGAATGGATAGAAACATTCTACAAGTCGGAGCGTGTAATGTTAGAAGTCTGAATAGGGCAGGTAGGTTAGAAAACTTTAAAAGGGAGATGAAACAACTTAAGTTAGATGTTGTTGGGATTAGTGAGATTAAATGGAAGGATGCACAGGATTTCTGGTCTGGGGAACACAGGATAATTAGCACACAAGCTGCCAATGGATTCACTGGTGTAGGATTTGTAATGAACAAGAAGGTAGCGAAACTGGTGAGTAATTATGAACAGTTTAGTGTTAGGATTATTTTGATGAGGTTAGAAACTAAGACCGTACCAACCACATTAGTACAAGTGTATATGCCAACATCACAGGAAGATGACGAAAAAATAGAAAAATATATGCTGAAATTGAAGAGTTAATATGTGAAGGGGGAGGAAAATCTAATAATCATGGGTGATTGGAATGCAATAGTGGGAGAAGGAATAGAGGGGGATACTGTGGACAGTTTTGGTATAGGAGAAAGAAATGAGCAAGGAAGCAGGTTGCTAGAATTTTGTGAAAAACATAAGCTAGTAGTGGCACACACTGTTTAAGAACCATGCAAGAAGAATATACACCTGGAAACTTCCTGGGGATACAGGCATATATCAGCTAGATTATATCATGGTCAACCAGAGATTCAGGAATCAAGTTCTAGACTGTAAAGCGTACTCAGGAGCAGACATAGAATCTGACCATAATTTGATAATAATGGAGTGCAGGCTGAAATTTAAGTGAATAAGGAAGCAGCATAAGCAGAACAGACTGGCAGTGAATAAACTGAAACAATCTAGCACGAGAGAGATATTTGCAGAATTGGTAGACTTGGGTCTAAGAAGTAACTCTGAAAGGAGCTCAACTGAGGATGAATAGATTGCATTAAAGACCGAAATAATGAAAGCTGGTAAAGAAACATTAGGCTTTAGGGAACAAGCTGCCCGAAAACCTTGGATCACAGAAGAAATTTTGAAGCTGATGGATCAAAGGAGAAGCTACAAAAATGCTCAGGATGAAGCAGGAAGAGAGCAGTACAGGCAATTTAGATATCAAATAAATAGGAAATGCAAATTAGCAAAAGAAAAATTGTTACAAGCAAAGTGGGACGAAGTAGAAAAGGAAATGGTCGTAGGTAAAGTAGATGTTTCCTACAGAATTATCTAACAGAATTTTGGAGAAATGAAGAAAAGAGGTATAAACATTAAAGCTGCCGATGGGAAACCTCTTTTAAGCTCAGAAGATAGAGCTAACTGATGGAAAGAATACATTGAGAAACTCTATGTTGGGGACGACTTGAACAATAGTGTAATGGAAAAGAAAGGTGATGTTGACATTGATGACTTAGGAGAGACTGTTTTGAGGGCAGAATTTAATAAAGCTCTGAATGACTTGAAAGCAAATAAGGCAGTTGGAATTGATGAGATCCCTGCAGAACATCTTAAATCCATAGGAGAAGAAGGAATTGAAAGATTATTCAAGCTGATATCAAAAAGTTATGAAACGGGAGAAATTCCAACTGATTTTAATAAAAATATTTTCTTCACACTTCCAAAGAAAGCACAAGCGAACAAATGTGAGAATAATCATACCATTAGTCTAAAATCACATGCTTCAAAATTATTGAACAGAATAATATACAGAAGGATGGGAAGGGTAGTAGAAGAGATAGTAGGTGAAGATCAGTTAGGGTTTAGGAAATACCGCGGTACAAGGGAAGCAAATCTGTCTTTAACATTAATACTTGAAGGGCGGATCAAGAAAAACAAAGATACTTTTATGGCATTTGTTGATTTAGAAAAAGCTTTTGATAATGTTAGGTAGGACAAGATGTTAAATTTTTTAAAGAAGTCAGGTCTAAAGTATCGAGATACATGAATACTCTATAAACTATATAAGAATCAAGTGGCTGTAATAAAAGTGGAGAGTCACGAGAGACATGCATCAGTTAAAAAGGGTGTGAGACAAGGTTGTAGTCTATCCCCGTTAATATTCAACTTGTATGTAGAAGAAGCAATAAAGAAAGCAAAAGAAAAATTTTCATGTGGCATAAGTGTTCAAGAGAGAAAAAATGAGTATGCTACGATTTGCTGATGACATTGTCTTGTTAGCAGAAATGGCTGAGGATATTGAGAAATTACTGAATGGCATGAACATAGTATTTAAGGAAGATTTTGGGCTGAATATAAATCAAAACAAGATGAAATGTAGTAGAAATGATAACAATACCAGTAGATTAAATATTAAGTTAGGATCCGATGCAACAGGAGAAGTAAGTGAATTCTGTTACTTGGGAAGTAAAATTACAAGCGATGTTAAAAGCAGAATAGCACTAGCAAAAAGAGCCTTCATGAAAAAGATAATTTTTTTAGTTTCAAATATTGATCTAGGAATTAGGAAGAACTTTTTAAAACTCTTTGTGTGGAGCACAGCACTTTATGGTAGTGAAACATGGTTTTCAGGAATACCGGAAATAAAGAAAATTGAAGTATTTGAAATGTGGTGCTACATAAGAATGCTGAAAATTAAATGGACAGACAAAGCAAGAAATGAACCAGTTTGGAAATGATGGGTGAGAAAATAAGTTTGTGGAAGAAGCATATGGAAAGAAGAGACAGGCTGGTAGGTCATATTTTGAGACATGCAGGATTAGTTAATTTGTTAGTGGAGTGAACAGTCGAAGGTAAGAACTGTAGAGGAAGACAGAGATTAGAATATATGAAACAGATAATTGAGGACACGGACTATAAGGAGTATTCAGAAATGGAGAGGTTAGCACAGGATAGGAAAGGATGGAGGATTGCATCAAACCAGTCGAAAGTCTGACGACAGCAAAAAATAAATATTTACACCTATTACACTAAACAAAATAAATATGTGCTACAAAAGTATGGTTCTACTTTTCATTATATTACAAGCATTCAGCCTGACTATTCACGGGAAATGGGACGTGAGATACTGATTTACTATGGCATGACTTGGGAACAATGATAACTGTTAAGACTGTTCATAACTAATTAAAACCCAACGCGAACATTATGAAACAGTGATGCAAGACTCAACTTATAAGTTAAACTATGAATTCAGGAATGCTTGATGATGCTGGAACTTAAGACATACGAACTATAGAACAGAATGAAATACTAATACTACAAGAAAACTAGAAACAGACTAAGTCCAACTGCCATGTGGCAGCAGACTGACTCGCAGCTATTTATTACCTTGCTATATCTTATCAATGCGTTGATCAACTGAACTGCTGAGAGCGAGACAAGATGGCATCTCCCATTAAATACTATCAAGTCACTGACACTAGCCAGCCCAAAGCTCTGCGGCATGTATGGAATTCGCGACTCAGCAGTTGATGCCGCTACGGCCGTGCATTAAGTGGAGCAGCTCTCCCCAGAAGATGCGCCCTTGCATCTTGTTTTTTAGGACACAATACGAGTGAAGTAAACTTCCAATTATGAATCACTCAAGACTTTTCACTTGTTTGGGAAATTATTAACTTTCAAAATGAGCGTTGCTGACAGTGTGATTTCCTCCAAGAGAATTCTAGCTAGCGGACTTGTGATGCTATACATTTTCAATTTCGGAAAATCAAATAATCACAATAATCAAATCAAATATTTAAGAAAAACTGAAAATTACATTTGTTTCAATATTAAGACAGGTTTCACGTTTATAAGCAATAACTCTTATGAATGTTGTATACTCAAAGTTAGAAGATTGAAGCAAAAATTGTGAAGCGTAAAATTGCTAAAAGGTATAAATGTGCAATCAGGCAAACAGTGTAATTAGTCACAATGATCAAAATAAAAATGTAAATCAAGTCAAATCAAAGAAAAAAAAAAAAAACTGAAAAGTAGTTATGCCAGATGTACATGCTTGTTTAATTATGTGGTTACAAATGAAATTAACAAAAGTTAAGGTGTTACCAAAGTTCACTATTATGCAATATCTACTTGAACTCTATCGATCGATAACAGCAAAGCATTTAATGAGGACGTATTAGGAAACTATCTCACTCAATCCTTATCTCCAAACTGTCAGACTAATCCACTCCATCATGACAAAACTAAACCAGGAAATATTTTTAAAATTGTCTAACTGAACAGTTTTGTAAAGAAACAATACTATACGGTTCAACCCTACTCCAATGAACACTACATCACTCATTGTTACATTATATACATGCTTTCAATAAGCAAACATTCAGTGAAATATAGAAAGTAAAAGAAACATTGTAATAGATACAGAATAGCTCCACCTAGTTCCAGTTTTCGGAATTAAAAATTAACTTTAGTCATTATTTTTGAGTGGTCATATCAATGGTTCCACAGATTATTACCAACAGTTAGTACAAACAGTATCAAGTACAACAGCAAAACCAACTTAAAAAAAGAAAATAAAGTCTACTGAGGTTGGTACTCATCAAGCGTAGCTGAAGATGAAGTAATCGTTGTTTTTAGATGAAGCGCGTTGTCTTGAGATTGGATGTACATAAGGTTTGTATACTTCTGCTTGAGCTGTGACATCCCGTGCTCAGTCATGTAACGGCTGAAAAATATAACTTGGACCAGTATTCTGTTCTTTTATACACACACAGACACAATTGTTTAAATCCTAAAATTTACAGGAAAGTTTATTTCAACAAGTCTGTTTTGTCAAGGACCAAGTTCAAAACTTTTGACAATGACCAGTGGTTAAACTGCTATTGGCAAGGCCCAACTCTCAACTTTCTTTTGTTGAGGACCAACTGTCAAATTTCTATTTGTCGAGGACCAACTGTCAACTTGCTATTTGTCGAAGACCAACTGTCAACTTTCTATTTATCAGCATTGGCAGTTACAATCAAATGTAAAAGAGACACTTTAAATAGACAAACTGGAACTTCAAGAAATTAGTTAAAAATAGTTAAAAATTAATTGAACCATGATTTGAGATTGAATAACCATTACTAGTTACACGGAGAATGGAACATCCTTTTACAATTTTTGGAATACAAGACAATCAGGGAACATCATTTAAAACAAATCATTTACATAATCTTTCAAAAAAACAAACACCACAGTCAAGTTGCAACAAGATTCAAATCCTTTCCAAAATTATCACATAAAATACATAATTCAAACAGTTAATTAATAGAAAATGTTACACTTCTCACAGGATTACAGGCTATGAGTTTCTGGCATCTTTACATGGTTGACTACATGATCAGGCTTTTATGAAAAAATCATGATGAATTACACCCATTTAAGACAGACAATGATTTATGTTAGCTTGGACTAGATCTTGACAGAAAAGAATTGCAGTAACTGAGTATTTTTAAATTTGTAAGCTTGTTATAAGTAGTACTGTAAAATTTGACATTAGGTTATCACGTCACTTAAAGAATTAATTTACCAATTACACTTGTCCTACTTTCCATTAACTAACCTATGAGTTTCATTTTAAATCCCTAGGCAAGCTCCAAGAGGATTCATCTTATCCTTAGGTACAGCTGTATTATATTTTAACTGACCTGTCATTGCACCCAAACTTAAAAATCGCAATACCAATTACAGCGTGTAGTTTGTGACAAATCATGTCTCTAAGTGACATTATAACCAGCAATTCCAATGGGATTTGGGTAAATATTAATAAACAGAATCAGATTTACAACAATGAGTCCAACAGGCAAGTATTTAGCTTCTAAGCATGACTACAATTATAATTAGAAAATATAAAACTGCTGATTAGAATCCAAAACTGGTCAGGAATGTAAGGAAGATGTAAACCAAGTTACTATAGACCATTTGCCAGTATTCATGAAACACATAATGACAACAAATTTTTTCTATACTAAAATTACATCATTCCATCACCAGTGTGCTCTCAAATTTAGAATTTCACTTGTGGCTTCCCTTAAACAATTTTAAATCATCTTAACGTATTCCACCAATTGTTAATATTCCTGTTCTTACTTTATAAGTGGCTCAGCATCATTTTAACAACAAACCTGCTGATATTACCCATTAACACATTATCTATCACAAATACACAGTGGCTTATAACATACTTACAACACATCATGTGGCCCACATTAATTCACATTTACACCATGTGGCTTTACTCTCTTTCTAGCAGTATTTCCGTAACACAAAACCCAATATGCATTATCTGATGTGCGTATGCCAACCCATATTGCACGTTCTATTCAGGTAATCATACTGAAAAATAACAATGCAGACTGATCTGCCTGTGGCTTCCACATACCACATTTAATCCATTGCACAGCCCTTAGCTGCTTTTATATTTCTCATATGCATGCACGGGCCCCTCCTATCACATGTGAAAGGGGACCAGAATTCTTAGCAAATTAAAGCCAGCTGCCAGCGTCATGTTAGGGGCAACTGTTCACGGGAAATTTGTAACCCTTGTACAGTTATATAACAAACCACTGTAGAATGGAAAATTTTATACTGTTAATGGTCTTCACTTGCTCAAAGAATATCGAATGACATTAACCACAAGCTAATTACAGAATTTCCACCAACTATATTAACTTTCGGACTTGTTTTCTTCTCTCTGAGCAATGTTAAGATTTTTCTCTCTTCCAGCAGGCTAATGCACCTGATCTGGAAAGATGTTAACGTTTTAATACTAGAATCACATTTATAAATATAATGAAGGTAAACTGACGAAATACAGGTATACAAATTTAAGAGATGTGAGCCCAACTAACGTTTACTCAGAAATTGAGCAAACATCTTCCTTTCAATTCAAAGACAGAATCCGATATTCATCACATAAAGAATGTGATCAAGCAGTTCTTTCAGTATGAAGGTAACCAAAAAAGGAAAAGTTTGGATTTTCTATTGTGATTAATTTTATCTTTTTTTTTGTTCATTGGTATACTAAGCTCTTTGACTTCTGAAGACTTTTCAGCACATGGATCAAGCAGATCTAAGCATGATACACCTTGTTAATCAGATTTTACCAAGGCCAACAAAATACATATTTTAAAATACTTTTTTAGTATTGCATACTACTTGAATACAAGTGCACCAGCTGATTTGAAATTATAACCTTGTATGTTAAAGTCACTTCCATTCTTTTTTGTTTCCAGAGACCAGTTTAGTTGGCCAGGTGCTGATGTCTGCATTAATTTTATACAATCATTAATCTGTAGAATAATATTTCAAAATTAATAACAATCATATCATTCATATGAGAATCATAAGGGATGTAAATACAAGAAATTAACTTTTTTACTTCTTTTATTGATTATAAAAGAACACAGTTTTGATTATATTTCTGTTTTTTACTGTGAATTTTGCAACATGATACATTCTCAGTCTGACAAACATATCAATAATATTCTTTGTAAGCAGGACAATATAATTTTCAGGATAAACAATTTCAAACACCTGGTCACTAAGATCAGTAAACAAATTATTAAAGTTACATCCCTCAAAATAGCTATTTTTATTTTTTGCTTTAAATCACCTTTCATTACTTTCATATCACATTGAATGAATACATTCCTTATACATCTTTCAGCAATTTCACATATATATACAATGCATGCTGAGGGATAATTCAATCCCCCTTTATCCTTAGCAGTAATAAACAAAGAAGTAGAGGAAACATTCTTTTCTGTGAACATAGCAGATGTACAAATTTTACAAGATAAAGTCTTTGAAACTTTGATGGCAACAAATCCTGAAATATAGACAGTTACATTTTCAATATAATTGGAAAGATTTTCTGAAAGGGTATAATCTGAAAACAATTCCTGATCAGTCATAGTTGATGGCATTTCCAGAGAATCTTATCCTAACAATTTTTTTCTAGAAAACAACACAGGATAAATTTCCAATGAGATTGTGTGCCCACTCTGCAGTATTACAGTTGCATCTTGGGGAGAACAATTACCACGACTGCTTGATTTAATTAAATTAAATACAAGAAGCTGCTCTGAATTAAATCTTGAAACAAGTCCCTAATTATTATGAATGAGACTTAGAAATCCTAAAATCAAAAACCTTCCTTGGGGACTGTATCAAACAAATTCCATCTTCCCTTTTAAGATTTACTATATATTGTAGCACACAGGATTGAGGCATACTACAAATATGTAAATATTTTTATTTAATTATTTTTATATTCAGATTATGTTAATATTTATGAATATTTAGTAATTTAATTATGTGATCCACGTAATGGATATCTTAGGCTGCCTTAATTTCTTAACAATTTATCTGAATAAAGAGGTTGCTACTTGGAGGATAAGGAGAGATTTTAAAGTTGGCAATGGTACATCCTATGGAAATTTCCAGATAGCGTTGGCTGGTGCGAGCCATTGTTCGCTCAGCTACAGCAGGTAGGTCAGTGCGTTGACCCTGCCAAGGATACCTGAATCGCACAAGGGGTGAAAGACGTGCGGGAAGGACAGAGCGAATGGGGTTGACTTCAAGCCTCACGTGGTTTTGGGAAGAAGTTAGACATCCAATGCTGTATCATGAACGGGGTCTACAAATATTAATTCATGGCTTCCTTGTTCCACGTAACGAAACCTCGGAAAGTAGTTTTTCGGAAGAGAAGGAGAAGCGGCCATACTGGTCATACTGTGGTCAGCAGTCGCCATGTCCAGACATCATAGCTCAGAGTGGCACTATGCTGACGGGTTCTCGCTTCGACCATAGGCTGGTCGACTGATGCTGTCCATACACTGATGGTACAACTTACTGTTCTATGCCGCACGCCGCATTTGCTGATGCTGGTGATTTTGGTAATGTGTTCCATCGCCCATCATTGTTTCATGGTTTGGAAAGACTTTGAAGGATCCGTAATCGACCCATGAGACAGGATCTCTGCTCAATTCCTTTTTAAAAGCTAGCTGGCAAATAACCTCATGAACTTTAAAGCTCCTTGTAAATTCAGTTGGGCCTTAATATTGTTCATCTTTGTAATTCAAAAGGCGCCCAAGGTATTTCATCCACTATACATATAACATTTAATTGTTGGCTTGTGGCCATGATGTTATAATGTATTTAATTTTATAAATGAAATATTTAACATTCAGTTTATGTTTCCTATCTTCAGGCAGATTGTAAAGCCCAATAGTACTTTTGCTTGCTTCTACATGCATACTCTGCAAGTCACAAACATTGTGGGTGGCAGAGGGTGCTAAGCACCAATCCTAAACCCGCACATTCCAATCCCGAATAGAGCGAGGAAAGAAGGAATACATAAAAGCATCCATATGGCATCTTATTTCTCTAATCTTATCCCTCCGGTCATTACGACCTAAATTAATTGGTGGAAGAAGTATTTCATTGCACTGGAAATTTAAATTTTTCTGCAAATTATCCAATAAATTCGAACGCAAGCTACGTCGTCTGTCTTCCAAACTATCCTAGCCCAATCTATGTATCAATTCTGTGACGCTTTCATAAGGGCTGTAGCAACCAGTCACAAATTGAGCAGCCCTCCTCTGCACCCTCTCAACTGAGTCAATCAGAACCTTGCGATATGGATCCCAAACTCCACATGCGGATGCACTAGTGTTCTATACGCTATCTCCTTTGTATGAGCATTACAATTCCTCAAAATACCAACTATAAATCGCAATTTAGAATTTGCGTTGCCTACGACGGAGGTTATGTGCATGTGCCATTTCATGTTGCTTTGTACTATCACCCCCAGAAACTTCAGAGAATCAACCATGTCAACAGCTTGTAACGGCTACTCACGCTATTCGTGTTTGTATAGTTAAAAGTTCGTTGAAGCAATTGAGCAGCTACACCTCCTAATACGATTTTTCTTAAGCTTTCTTCCACCACTAATTACTCTTTTAATTAAAGATTCGTTTTGCCGTGCGGTCGCCAGTCTTTCGGCTATGCTAATTGGTTAATTAGTCACAGAAGAAAAAAACACATATGCGTACTAGTTTTCGTAGATTTATTCCTCTGAGACTATACAGTCCGCAAGCATGCCACCAGACAATAATACTAATGTTTCTTCGTCACTGAAAATAGCAGCTTCAAGTACAGTCAAAAAAACTAAATAAGCAGTGAGCACAATTCTCGAAACTAATTAACAAACAATCGCCATAATCCGATTCTGCAGTAGTTTACTAAACACAGTTTATATTGAATCAGGTCTCTCGGAAGAACCTTCATAGTCCAACATATACTTTAGCACACATCCCACAGTGTTCTTTAGTACGGAACACACGCCAAGCGGCGGTACGATGTATTCACGGGATAAACACACTGCCGTAGACCTTCCGTTCCCGCCGGCTGTTCCGTACCTTACCACTGTCAATCACCGAATCCCGACTCACCGCGCTCGGCGCTCGCCCACCGCCACTTACCTCTCAGATTACACTATCCACTCCAAATATAACCGTAACTTTCATGGTTACGTTACACTCCCACCGTTACAATGTGGCAAAAGTCGGCATTGACAAAGCACCGACTTTTGTCATCACAAACCACACTTGTTCACATATACATAGAAACATTTTACAAAAAAATACAAGACTAAATGTTTACCAAACATAAAGGGAAGTCTGGGTGGCTGCTTGCTTATCCTTAAACTAACATAATTAAATACATATTAAGTAAACAAGAAATTACAAATTCAATTACAATATACTTTTTTTCCCCCTTTTGATGTATTACTCATGCACCGAATCGTGCCTGGATTACCTCGGAAGTACACTGACAGTGTGCCCTGCACAGGCAGGTGCCTCATTCACTGTCCATTGTACACCCACACTGATCACTTCACCCACGGAAAGACGCAAATTGACATTACGCTGCGCCACACTTAAATCATCTTAACACTTTAATGAAAGGGAAAACCGCACTTCTAAGTACATTGTCCAGCCTCGGGGCCAAAATTACTGGGAAACACAAACCAGCAAGAATGCCTTCCGCAACTGTGTATTAATACTACGTGGGTCACCAATCTGTACCCAACTACCAAAAGTCCTTTCCCCACTAACTTATTGACACAGCCTCTTACACATTCTAATTGCGACTGCGATTGATTGTTACAAGAAACTACTGAATACTTACTTAAATCATGGCAACACTTAATGCTTGGAGTTGCGGTAGATGCAACAGTGCCCCTCTATCCGGTGCCTGACACCCCACCGACACTACCCTCCTCACCAAAATATTTGTAAGGTTTCAGAGAAATGGCATTGAAAGTCCCGGCAACTCCTCTCCCATCGGCATACTCTAATTTGTAAGCATTATCCCTCAAACAGGCCTTGACCCTATAAGTACCTTCGTACAACACTTAAAATTTACGTATTTCCTTCTTTACTCGTGACAAAAACGGTGATACCCTAACCAAAACCAAACAGTGTGCGGGTCGCTAATCTGCGCACAACCGCAAAAGACATTTGATACCACAACTGTACAATACCATAGAAGAAATAATTGTGATGACCAAACAACCTGAAAACCTAAACCTACCATAACGCTAAGGCATTTATGCATGGATGTTTCCATCATGCGTAGTGAGGCAACTGAAGACTGTACCTCACCCCCTCTACCTAATGTACCTACTTCTTTTTCTTTACAATATTCCTTCCTTCACCAAACAGCATTAAACCCCGCTTCTTCCAACTCTCTTCTCTTCTTCCTCCTTTCTTCTTATTTACATTCTTTGCTTCATCATATAACCGTAACTTCTTTCTGCGCCTCTTCCAACTTTCTTCTCTCATTGCTCTTCCTCCACTTATTTCCAAATCTTTTCTCAGCAAATACCATCCTTCTGGCTTCACATAGTATCCTCTATTCTGCATAGTCTCTTTCTTCCCATTAATTACCTTCTGTTTAGTGTCTTTACATAATGGATAGTTCTCATTTACCATAATACAATGTTTCACTTCGAGATTCCCTTCCGGCAAAGTTTCAGGCTTCACTGTTTCTGTCTCCTGAAGTGTTTCTTTCACCTCAAGGACTGCTTCTCGCTGTCTTCCATCTTTTTCTACTGACCTTATTTCTTCTTTTCCTACCGTATCTTTCTTAACAATTTTGTCGTCAGTCACACAAGCCTTCTCCTGCTCATCTGGCTCACAAACATCAGTTTTATTCACAATTTCTCTTCCATTCGATCTATAAGTTAGTTCTGAAATTATCTTTGCCTTTTCTTGTCTGAACCACCTTATCTCCTTCCAACTTGACCACTCTTCTGACGAGTCATCACTCTCCTCCTCATGAATGCGCGCTTTAGCGAAGAACAGGTTAGCATAATCTCCGACATTCGTCCAGATCACTCTTTCCTTTCCTTGATCGTTTGTAATTGGTTTATTAGAAATCTCATCTTCATCTCGCCCCCTCGTATTGTCTTCTGGTTCTTCTTTTGATAACCTCGTATCGTCTCCTGTCCCCGCCGAGGCTGAAGCAGTGACAGGCACTAGTTTACCTGTGGCACACTCTCCACCACGGCCACCTGCACCTGATTTACTGACTCTCCTCGGGGCCAATCGTCTCCAGTTGGTCCATTATATTCACCTCTAAATCCTCCGACTCCGGTTCCACGAACACGTCCAAATCCTCCTCTCTGCCCGCGGTTATTGTATCCGCCTCGATTCCTATTATCAAAATGAGAGTAGCCCTCCGGTTGCTGTTGGGAGTTACCTCTCTCCCCATCTGATTGTAGCTTCTCTGCGGCCTGAGAGTGTGTCCTCCCTCCATATTCCTTTGCTCTTATGCTTTTCTCTTGTTCGTCCAGCCGACCCAACATCTTTACCGCCTCGTCAATGGTACATATATTGTGACTGACAAATACAAGCTGTGTCGACTCGGGCAAACGCGCACTAATCATCCGCACATATTCCCCTTCACTAAATGGTGAACTTAAATGTTTACAAGAATTAACACACTTCAAGAAAAAATTTTGCTGAGTGCCACCACCCGGCGAGTATGGTTTTCCCATCATTAAATTCCGCCGAACAGCAATTTGCCGGTCGATGGACCAGAAATGTTCCAAAAAAGCTGACTTAAACTCCTCAAACGTCTCGCAATTATCTGCAAACCGTTCTCCCCACATTCGGGCATTCCCCTTGATATGTTTACTGAACATTTCTATCTTCTTTCTTTCTACGGCCCTACAGAACGGCCCAAAATTTTCAAACTTCTTCACAAAATCAACTGGGTGTATCCCCCCATTATCACAAAAGTCCTCCCAGTCCACTTTCTCTTCTACCATGCACGCAGTGAGCGCATTCACATTTGGCAAGATTTGACATTTGGCAACCTCTTCTCGCACCACTTCCGGAACTCGAACCTTTAGACTTCTTTCAACTTGCCTCTCTTGTAACTGTAACTTTTCATTCACCCATACTGCAGTGGAAGCCTTGACTTTTTCCACCTGACACGATAATTTTTCCACGCCTATTGTTAATTGGTCCACGTCTTCTTTCACTACTGTGTATTTTTCGGCAAGGTTCTCTCCTAAAATCTCCACTTTCGACAATCTTTCGTCATGGCTGTCTTCTATAAGCTCGACTGTTTTCTTTAGGGATTCCATATTTTGGTGCAAAACACTAGTTACCTGTTCGCAATCTGAACGATACTGAGTCAACTTACAAGATATTTCAGCAGTTTGTTGTGTACAAAGTTCCCTATATTGGGTCAATTCTTCCCTAAACTGCCCTAGTCGCGATTCAAAAGCATCCCGAAGACATTCGATACTCTCCTTATTTTCATTTAACCCTTTGACTGCTGTTGACGTCTATACACGCATGGTGCTTGCGGGCCCCGAGTGCTGATGACGGGTATAGCCGCAGCCGTCGGATTTCCCTTGAGTGCTGATGACGAAATAAGCCGCACCCGCCTGCCGCTACCTGTGTGCTGCTGACGAATATAGACGCGCCGCTACCTGAGTCGTACAGCGGACTTCTCGCCACATTTCTCAATAGCCTTTCGCAGTTTTGGTCGCTAGCTTATTGTAAGAATGTTTGTCTGCTGGGAGCCTAGGCTTCGCTCTACAGTTCACTGTCCAACGAAAATTAAATCAGTGTTCTTTGTGTCCTGTATTTTATAAAGAAAATTGAAAGACGTCGTTGGTGCATTGAGGAATAAATCATGGAGATTCTTACGATGAGCGACACTGAGGACGAACTACTTCATTTTGATGGAAGTGATAGCTTTTCCACAAAATCGGAAAGCTGTATTCCTAAAACATACTCGTCAGGAGGGGTGACAATGCAGTCTCATGTTTCAACAAGTTAGTTGTTCTGAAGAATCAGAAAGTGATAGTGAAACGGCTACGAAGAAATTACGTCTTGGCGATAAATCTAACTAGAAAATCACTTTCGTCCAGTTAGTCACGCATTTGATGTTACACTATTGGGAAATGCGTGTCAAATAGGGAATGTGTCAAGTATTCTGTCAGTTTTCATGTTATTTCTTACAGAAGAACTGACGAAATATATAGCTGATGAAAAGAATCGGTTTTGTATAACCACTATGAAGAATACTCCAGAATCAGAGCTTTCTCGAATATCAAAGTGGAAAGATACTGGATATGATGAAATGTATTGTTTCAGAGTTATTTGTCTTCTGATGCCTAGCGTGAAAAAAATTGAAAATTAGGGAATATTGGACCAGAGATGTCCTTCTAAATACTCCAATTTTTAGTGAACTTATGTCCAGATACCGCTTTTTGTTACTCTGGTGAGGTTTCGTGCGATTTCGCCGCAACCCGCCCCCCCCCCCTCTCTATTTCACATCACGTAATTAATGGACAGACAATTCATAGCTTAGAAATGAAAAATCTGTTGAGTACTTATGTGGAACAAATTTCATCAAAGAAACAAAATTACGTATAATCGGGTAATTACAAAGCGCAGCAAACATTCAGTCAACATCGAGATATTTTGGGTGTCTACATCTACAAAGATATTCCGGAAACCAAATTTCGGTGTGTGGGGGAGGCTACTTGAACAATTATCATTTTAAGGTCTCTTTCTATGGTATTCGTGAATAGCGCGAGGAAAAATCGGATGGCTTTAACTTTCTGTTTGAGTTCGAATATCTCTAATTTTACAGTCGTGGACTGAACGTGGTATGTAAGTGTGGAATAGAATATTTCTAGCATTTTTTTCGAATCAACAATAACACTCTAATACAGTAAGGGACCTGCAGAAACTGCCAAGAAAGAACTGTAAACTATTGACGTAAATTTAAGAATCACCACGCTTTCTACAAAAGCTGCAAAAATCGAGAGAAAAATGCAAGCAAGAATTAATTATTAGTTATTAAAAATAGGGTTAATGATTCAGTTTTATTCTGTAGTAATTTATTTGTAGAGAAACTATGTAGTGATAGCATTTATTCTGTATCAGTCGTGAGAGGTCACAGTGCTTCGCCAGAAACATTCAGCACAGAGCGTGTGGAGCCGCTCGGACGGCTCCGTCCCCAGGGATAATCACTTAGCGCAGGTAGCCGGCCACAGCGTGGCAGGTACACGATCAGCCGTCAGCAGTCAAAGGGTTAATTTAGATTCAAGCAAAATACTATTTTCATTTAATTTGGATACAAGTGATTCATTTAATCTGGATTCAAGTGAAATCTTATTTTCATTTAATTTAGCTTCAAGAAGGAACTGA
Organism: Vandiemenella viatica; assembly: GCA_031002005.1. NCBI lineage: Eukaryota > Metazoa > Arthropoda > Insecta > Orthoptera > Morabidae > Vandiemenella > Vandiemenella viatica. Next base: position 125,545 of record JARYHS010009136.1, on the reverse strand, counting down.
ATTGACATGACAAATTGTCCCTGGAAAGCACAAAACATTTCCGACATGGACGCCTCATTACTTTCCCTAAACACTTCTCTTGACTTGTCAACTTCTGATTCACTAGCAAACTAGTCATCGACTGTAAATGATTAGACAAAGTAAGGGAGGACTGATTAATGTCTACACTGGGTGCATCACCAAAGGACACACCTCCCAGCACCATCCCTCCATTCACACCACCCTCTACCTCAGATGCCATATTACGAAATTATTTCACACAGAAATTCAATCTTCCGTTGTAGAAACGACAAGAAGTAACCAACGACGTCAATCCAGCAAACAGAATACACCAGTATACATTAGCAGAGAAAAAAGGTAAAATTCTGTTTCCAAATCTCTTAACTTAACCACCAAACAAGATATACACCATGTCATAAAATACACTTTCAATTGAATACATACACTATTATCAATGACCAAAAATAAATTACGGAAACTCTACAGAAATCTCTATCTATGAAATCAAAACTCTTGAAGCAAACCCGTTCAACTACAGCTGGCGTATATCTGGTTTGTTATTACTTCCACCTTAAATATCCTTTTTTGTCCGATTCCAATTAACAGCAAAATAAATTTTTTTTTTTTTTTTTTTCCTTGAAAAAAAATTTGCTAAGCAAATCTACCGCAGTTGTCCGGCATTTCAACTTTAATAAGTTAACGAAAGAAAAGATAAAAAAACCTCTGTTAATCAATATGCAAAAATAATAATAAATTTTTTTTTTCCTTAAAAAAATCGCGAATTATTCGTGCCGGTTTGTGCTTTTACAAAAACTGAAAAATAAATCTTGCACTTCCCTTTCGAAGAATCGCATCTGCTGTACCGCTCCGCTGTCGACCACAAAGACGCCGCGCCGCTTCTGCGTGCTCGCGCTGTTCCGCTGTCGCGTTGCCCCCGTGACGAGTTGTTGTTCTGGCAATGCTCCCCGTCAGACTGCGTTGCTCGGTTCCGATCGTGAAAGCTCGGGTCCTCTCGTTTATTACATTGTCGTGCACTCGCCTCCTCGAAGTAACCATACCATCGCCGATTGTTGTATTCCCGCGCTACTCACTGCTTATTATTTCCAGCACTTTTTTTTATATTAATCACTGTCCGTCCTTAACAATTTTAACTGCAACTTGTCCTGTCACGTTGAGCCATGTAACGGCTACTCACGCTATTCGTGTTTGTATAGTTAACAGTTCGTTGAAGCAATTGAGCAGCTACACCTCCTAATACGATTTTTCTTAAGCTTTCTTCCACTACTAATTACTCTTTTAATTAAAGGTTAGTTTTGCCGTGCGGTCACCAGTCTTTCGGCTATGCTAATTGGTTAATTAGTCACAGAAGAAAAAAACACATATGCGTACTAGTTTTCGTAGATTTATTCCTCTGAGACTACACAGTCCACAAGCATGCCATCAGACAATAATACTAATGTTTCTTCGTCACCGAAAATAGCAGCTTCAAGTACAGTCAAAAAACTAAATAAGCAGTGAGCACAATTCTCGAAACTAATTAACAAACAATCGCCATAATCCGATTCTGCAGTAGTTTACTAAACACAGTTTATATTGAATCAGGTCTCTCGGAAGAACCTTCATAGTCCAACATATACTTTAGCACACATCCCACAGTGTTCCTTAGTACGGAACACACGCCAAGCGGCCGTACGATGTATTCACGGGATAAACACACTGCCGTAGACCTTCCGTTCCCGCCGGCTGTTCCGTACGTTACCACTGTCAATCACCGAATCCCGACTCACCGCGCTCGGCGCTCGCCCACCGCCAAAGACCTTACTTACCTCTCAGATTACACTATCCACTCCAAATATAACCGTAACGTTCATGGTTACGATACAAGCTGTATTGTTTATTTTTTACTCGTGAACAAACTGATTCTTTTTGTTACTTATCCGCATTGCCTTGAACTTTTTTCAACTAAGTGTAAGCTGCCATTTACGGCACCAATAGAAAATAGCAACCAAATCGCGCTGAATTTCTAAGCAATCGCTGGAGCAACTTATTTCCCTATATATCACTGCATCGTCGGCAAACAATCGCAACCAGGATTTGACGTTATCACCTAGATGGTTTATAAATATTAAGAACAGAAGTGGTCCTATTACACTTGTTTGAGGAACGCCCGAAGTAACATTTATCTTAGAAGAGGCTTCTCCGTCGACAACGACATATTGTGATCGATCAGTTAGCAAATCACGTATCCACTCGCGGATCCGAGCCGAAATACCGTAAGCCCGAATCTTCGCTAAAAGTCGGTTGTGTGGTACAGAATCAAAAGCTTTCTGAAAATCCAAGAAAACTGCATCAACTTGCGAACCTGAATCGATAACTTTCATTACGTCATGGGAAAATAGGGCAACTTGTGTTGTACACCATTTCTTCTTCCGAAATGCGGGTTGACACGGTGTAAGTAACTTGAGCTCATATAGAAGCTTCATAATGTTCGAGCATATGACATGCTCCAGAATTCTGCTGCATACAGATGTTAGCGATATAGATAGATAGCTAGATAGATAGATATGTTCACTTTAATCCCATGTGAGAATAATCTTGGGGATGTGGAAACAGTACATACACTTATTAGTAATATCAGTATTACAATATAATTGATAATATTATTATATATTGACAACAAGTTAGCAACAACCCATTAGTATAACCAATTATCTCCTGTAATCTACAAATACAGTCCCGAGTTAATTAATACTTATTATGTGGAACAGTGTATACACTTGTTACCAGCATCTAATAACCAGTTATTTTCTTACCAACCAGTTAACATGATAAGTTTCACTGTAATTTGTAACTACATATTATATTATGTTAGTTGCTATTTATGTGGAACAGTACACACACCTATTAGCAATATCAATTATATTACCACCAACTCATACGCAGTCATTACTTGAAAAACCTGTTAGTATGATAATTTTTCACAGCAGTTTTTGAGTGTATGCTATCCCATGTTTGTTACTATATATGATTGAAATTTTGTAAACAGTGTTATTAGTTCATTTGTCAAAAGTTTCAACAGAAACAAAAACCATATATCATTTTAGTAATTGTGGATAATTTTGTAACCTTCCCCTTCCACACACCATATATACTATTTTATCAGTCATTCTTAGTTACCGAATTCCAAGAAGAAAAATCATACACAGAGTAAAATGGGTTCTGAAGAAGAAACTCTTTCAGTTTGGACTTCAATTAGTTGGGTTTTTGTAGATAACATTTAATTTCTGTTGGTAAAGCATTGAATAAATAAGCTCCAGTAAATGTTAACCCTTTCTGTACAATTGACAGTGATTTGTAATCCTTGTGAATATTATATTTATTCCTAGTATTATGGCTAAGTATGTCAGCATTAAGATTGAAGTGTTCATGATTTTCCACCACAAATGACAGTACGGAGTATACATACTGTGCTGGCATTGTTAGTACACCTAGGTTTTTAAATAGATTTCTGCATGACGTCCGTGGGCTTGCTCCTAAAATAGTTCTTAAAGCACGATTTTGAAATTTAAATGCCCTCTGTGCTTGTGACGAGTTTCCCCAGAGTGAGATGCCATAAGTGAACAGGGAGTGAAAATATGCAAAATATACTAACCATCTGGTTTCTATATTAGCTATTCCAGGTTTACCTTCGGTGAAAATGTTGCAGAATTCAGTTTTTTAAGAAGTTGTTGAATATTTGAATATGTTGTTTCCAGTTCAATTTGTTACCTTTATATACACCCAGGAATTTTGTGAAACTGCTTTCATTGATTGCTTTTCCTTCTGCTATCACATTATACCTTTCCTTTGTTTTATTTTTTGTAACAAACTGAAGTAACTGTGTCTTTTCTACATTAAGAATTAGTTTGTTGGCATTAAACCACCTGTTAATTTTCTTTATAACATCATTTGCTGTGTTTTCGAGGTTTTGTGCTGATGGGTCTTTCAATGATATGCTAGTATCATCTGCAAAGAGCACTACATATTCATTATCACCTAGTATATATGGGAGATCATTTATATAGATTAAGAACAGCAGAGGGCCAAGAATTGAACCCTGAGGCACACTACATTTAACTATATCCCATTCTGAGTTTATAACATCTCCTGTATTAGCATCTTTCAGTGATACACATTGCTTTCTATTTTCCAGGTATGATTTAAACCAAAGTCCTGGCTTACCACTAACTCCATATTGGTCTAATTTACCTTGTGGAATCTCATGATCAACACAGTCAAAAGCCTTAGCAAGATCACAGAATATACCTAGGGAATTTAATTTTTTATGCATTGATCCCAGTATGTTGTTTACAAAAGCAAAAATTTCTGAATCTGTTGAAATGCCTTGTCTAAAACCAAACTGTACTTTACTGTGTAGGTCATTCTTTTGTAGACGTGCATACACCCTTCTGTACATTGCTTTTTCAAAGATTTTTGAAAATGCTGGTAGAAGTGATATTGGTCTGTAATTTTCAATCTTTGAGGTATCACCCTTCTTATAAACTTGAGTGAGTCAGGAAATATACCTTCTTCAAAAGAACTATTACAAATATGACTAATAACTCTACTAATGCTGGTATTACATTGTTTTACTACATGGGTTGACACCTCATCATAACCAAATGACTTTTTATTTTTGAGAGATTTAATAATTTTTTCAATTTCGTTTTGACTGTTGGGAAATAGAGACATAGGTGCTGTTTTTGGTGACAAGGATTTAAGTATTGCCATAGCATCCATATTCCCAATATATTTTTATTTTTTCAGCAACTGTTAAGAAGTAGTTATTGAAAGTACTTCCTACATAAGAGGGGTCATTTACAAGTTTATCATTAATGCTTATAGATATAGGTTTATGTTCAAGGGATGATACAGTTGTTTCTCTTTTAACATTGTTCCAGACACTTTTTATCTTATTATCTGAACTACTAATCTCATCGTTTATGGCCAAATGTTTAGCTTCATTTATTACTTTGGTTAAAATTCTACAGTAAGTTTTTTAATGTTGTCTGAGAAGCATATTATCAGTATTCCTAACTTTTACATACAATTCCCTTTTATGTCTGCAAGATGTTTTAATACCAACTGTAACCCAATTTTTGTTTACTCGTTTTTGACCAATTGGAGCTAGTTTTGTAGGGAGACACCTTTTGTAAATTTCTGAAAACCTTTGGTGAAAGTAATTGAATTTATTGTTTACCCCTTTCATTTTATAAACAGTGCTCCAGTCCTCATTGAGAAGTTCGTCATTTAATGTTTTTATTGAATTGTTCTTTAATGGCCTAACTTTGACTAATCCTTTCTTTTTGTTATTATCATTTCCCACAACATCCAAAGTATTTATTTGAGCATTATGGTCTGACAAACCATTTTCCATTGGAACTGTTTCATATATTTCTAATTTATTGTGCTCTACAAAAATGTTATCAATAATGGTACTACTATCTTTTTGTGTTCTAGTTGGGAAATTTACAGTTTGATAGAGATTTAACGGTCTAAGCATTCCTAGAAGATAATCTGTCTGGTTACATTCTACAGCAAAATTTATGTTGAAGTCTCCACCGAGCATAATTTCCCTTTTAGTACATGATAAGGTTATTAGAACCGCTTCAAGTTTGTTACAAAATTTACTGAAGTCTCCTGTGGGAGCCCTATAAACTGTCAGCACTATAAGATATTTGTTTTCTAATTCGAACTGTATTGCACAACATTCAAAATCTTGTACTATGGTATATAGTATTTACTTACATCTAACGATTTTGTCGCAGTATTTTCTCTTACATAAATTGCTGCACCACCCATTCTCATCTCTGACCTGCAATAACAAGAAGCTAATCTTTATCAAAAAAAAAAAAAAAAAAAAAGGAGACCTATTTCAGAATTCTTCAGATGATGTTCTGTTAGACATACAATATTTATGTTAAGATTCAATGATTTTTGGGTTTCTTCTATAGATATTATCAACTCATCAAGTTTGCTTGAGATACCCATAATGTTGTGATTGAACAAAGCTATTTTAGACTGACATTCTTTATTTTTGACTGTAATACCATTATGTACATTTCTTAAATAACTCTTCCTACTCTTGACATTTGGCCTAAAAAAGAGTCCTACCACCAATTACCACTGGGATGGGGTTAACATCCAACCTGCCTCTCCTGATGCTACTGGCAATCAGTTGTGTTATCTTCGGTATCGATGATTCCTAGGATCACACCAATCTCCTTTCTTGAAAACTGGAATTACCTGATCTATTTTCCAGCTAGAAGGTACTTTTTTCTCTTCTAAAGATTTACGGAATATATCTGACAGAAATGGTTCAATTTCCTCCGTGTATTCAAAAAATACTCTTACTGGTATACCAGCGGGACCCGGTGCTTTACCCCACTTCAGGAGTTTTAATTGCTTTACAATACCTAAGCTATCAATTTCTATCGGATCCATCTCTAATTCCACATGATGTGGTAAAGTGCTGATGTTTTCCATGTTTTCGCGCGTGAATGAATTTTTGTATTCGGTGTTAAATATGGTAGCCTTGTCGTGGCTGTCTTCAACTTCCCATCCGTCTCTTATTAGAACTGGCTGATTGTTCCCACTACAACTAACTTTTTTTACATACAACCAAAATTTATTAGGGTTTCCAGTGAGAGAATTGGCACGAAAGTCATTAAAGGCCTCACGTATCGCATTCTTAACATGTCCCCTTATGTCCACTAACTTATCTAACTCAGTCCGACGCATCGTCATTTTTGACCCCCGTGTGTACCATGGGGGATCGTTCTCTTCCATGATTGTCCGTTTCGGTATATGCAAGTTCATACCTTCCCCGACTATACGTAAGGATTGAAGCCACCTCTCTTCAATGGTGCCTCCTGCTACTAAGAACGTCTGGTAATTATGCCTCAAATACGCTCTAAAACACTTTTTTGAAGCCTTTTCGAATCTGTATACGATCATTTCTTTTCTCTTTTTGCGCATGGTTGTTAGTTTTACTGTAGCAATTACAGCTTTGTGATCACTTATTCCCGCGGTGGTAGAAATATCCATGAATAATTCAGGCCTATTTGTAACGACTACATCAAATATATTTTCGCTACTGTCGAGGCATTACATTGGCTCAGTTGCGAGCTGCTCAAAATTGTGATCTGAGAAGAGTTCTAGAATTATTTCGCAAGCTGCTGTACCCCTGCCCACAGTCACGTGAACGTAATTAGTCCAGTCGATATCTGGCAAGTTAAAGTCACCACCTAGCATTATCGTATGGCTCGGAAATTTCTGTGCTGTATTATTTACATTATTTCTTAAGGCCTCGGCAATATTTACGCTTGCATCTGGTGGACGATAGAAGGAGCCTATCACAAGTTTTGTCATAGCTACGTTGAGCTTGATCCATATGATTTCGCAGACAGTATCGACATCTATTTCGCTACATAGGAGGTCCTTAATAACAGCTATAAATATACCACTTCGTTGGGAATGCAACCTAACCGAAAATGTTCATGCTATTATTAAAAATTTCGGCGGAACTGATATCTTGTTTTAACCATCTTTCTGTGCCTATTACGATATCAGCAACTGTACTGCAAATAAGGTTTCGAGTTCAGGCTGTTTATTACAAACACTTCTGCAGTTGTGTAATCGTAAGTTTTCCCGGCGGATCTGATGTTTGAAGATCTCTCGGGCGTGCAGCCGGGTCATTCGGTCGTAAATGTACGAATTTTCGATGGCGTACCGTGCCATCATCTTCAGGTAGCGTCCAGTGGTCGGCGTGAGGAACGCAGTCCAGGACGCGACTGCTGGACTGCTCCGCGCGCATCGATATTTATACCCTCCGACCCCGCCCTCCCACTCCCGCCGGGTCGCTCCGATGGCGGTGGTGGGGGCGGTGCGTTACCGTGCGTCGAGCAGTGTCCATCAGTCTCTACGCCACCTCCGTCGCGCACAGTGCCTCGGCTCTGGTGTTTGCGGAGCCGCTTGGAACCCAGCACTGAAGCGGATACTCTAGCGGATGGCAGTGTCTTTGCTGGTGGACTTGCTGAACCTGCTGTCGATGTGGTCGATGTTGTCAGAGTATTGCTACCGACGTGCGAGTTCCTAGGTGTAATGACCTTGATGGGTGTGGCACCACATCTGCACTGACATGAGCACATTGGACTTGTGCCCATGTCCGCAACGGACGTCTGGGTAGCAATACTTTCTTTCCTGACGGGAGTTGATAACGTCTTCGCGAAGCTGGTTGCGAAGACTGGTGGAGCCAGAGCCTTATATTTGTTTAAGAAATCCGCTCTTTCGTTTTCAACTCCTGTATCTTTTTTTCTTCCAGATACAATCGACACTCTCTGCTCCAGGCTGGATGTGCCCCGGAGCAGTTCACACACACCTGTGGGAGCGTGCAGCTAGTGCCTGGCTCATGAGCCACCTTTCCGCACTTCCCACAGGTGGGGTTCCCCTTGCAGGTCGCCGTCGTATGACCGAACCGCTGGCACTTAAAGCAGCGCATTGGGTCCGGTACATACGGGCAAATATTCTAGTTCAAATATCCTGCTTTGATGTTTTTGGGCAACGTTGGAGTGTCGAACGTCAGGACGAAGGTGGCTGTCTTCTCAAGACTGCCGTTAACCCTTCGTTTAATCTGACGAACCTCGACCACATGTTCTGTTGACCACTCCTTAAGGAGTTCCTCGGTCTCTAAATCCATAAGGTTCCTGCTGGTGATGACACCTTTACTTGAATTTAGAGTTTTATGAAGTTCGCACTTCATTGCGAACTCCCCGAGCTTCTCGCGCTTAAGGAGTTGGACAGCCTGCCTCTGGGTGGATGTTTCCAAAAGCAGTGTCCCATTTCTGAGCTTTTTTACAGATTTGAGGGTACCCGCAATACCCTCCAAACCTTTCTGAACATAGAATGGAGAGACCTTCTCAGAAGATCCCTCCACCCTTGTCATAATAACGAAGGCATTGTCAATATTACAACCCTTGCTGTTACTGTTTACATCCGGGGGAGGGCTTTCAACCTTAGCCTGTTTGTAAGAACTGGGTGTGTTTTTATTTACCTGCGACACACCCGGGCCGCAGGGGTTTTTTGGTGGAAGGAATTTTTGATCCCACTAGAAAAACCAGTATAAGAAGGAATGCTTATACAACTGGGGTGCGCAGGTGCCCCTGAGGTTGCACGTTAGCGGGTGGTTTGCCTCACCACTCATCCGCCTCCTCGGCACGTGTCCGACCTTGAGGTTGAGGTTTTTTTTATAGAGGTTTGTACCGTCCTCGCGATCCGGGCGATGAAGCCAAGATGCCCGTTCTCCTAGTCACACAACGTTCCACCGCCACGCCCTATGGTGGTCGTTGAAGCATGGTAGGAGTTTATGGTGTGGGAAACTTGCAGCGCTCACAAGTTTCCAGCTCGGGCACCGCGGGTTCGCCAAACCCGTACCTGGCACTTGCGTACCAGGCCCATGCGGGGAGCAGTAAAGTAACATGGTCCCCCAATACAATATGGCGCACTCAACTCGGGGTAATTTAATTAGTCAGTTTTGGGGAAACTAATTAGTTTATATGTCATTTTAAAGTCCCAAACTATTAACGTGATTTTTTGCTTTTATTTTCTAGAGTAGACAATTCAATTTTGCTTTGCTAATGAAAATTAAATATTGCAATTTTACTTTGTTAACAATAAAATAAAGATTGTTAAAGTAAAATTCATTGCTAAAGATTTGTTGTATAATCGCTCAAGTAAAATTCAATTTCATTTGTTTGTTCTAAAGTCAATGAATTTGCTTGCTTGCAACATAAAATATTAAATGTCGAGCCAGAGCCTTTGGTTTCTTAATGCATGTTAGATATTAAGAAGCTAATCACGCATGTTCTGCCCATGTATAAATGTATGCATGAATCAGCGTTGTTCATTGGTTTTGTATTTCATTGAAATTTTGGTTGCAATTTTTGGATGGGTTTTGTTTTGGGTGTTATTTAAATTCCAAAAATCTTGGTTTTAAAATCGCGAGGCTGCGTTTTTTCCGTCCTGCTGAGAATTTGGAATGGGATTTAAATTTTCTGTGGTTTCCATTCATCTCATGAAGCTAAGATCACGCACGATTCCAAAAATGAATAGCGAAGATCAGTCTATCACTCCGCAAACTGCAGAAAACTTGGTCGATCAAATTCAAATTTCGGGGGAACGCGAAATTATGATGACAGGTGCAACTCGCGTGTTGAACGAAGTTTCACCGAATGCATATAGTTCCGGTTCCACTGCAACACTTGACGGAGAACAGATGGAAAATTTTCCAACTATGGAAAGTGAAACAACACAAAACACTCACCCACAGTCAAGCCATGAAACACACCATGTAGCACAGAACACGATGGATACACAACATTTACAATTGCTGAACGCATTTTTGTCAGAAATGAACAAACGCTTTGATGTCAGGATTCGATGTTACAAATTTTCCGAAGCGAAGTAGTGCAAGAAATAAAGGAGTTGAAAGACGAGATGCGACTGAACGTCTCCGCGTTGGAGAAAGGCGCGGCAGAGGTTCCAACCACTTGCGATTCTTTATATAAAGCAAACGAGGAGATGGGTTCAGAAATTGTGGAAGCCGAACGTGGTAATTTTAGTACTCCACAAAATCCTCAGAATGCGGTATTGCAGAATGCGAGTGAGTCGGTTGTCATAGTCACCACTCAACTCTTAGTTAGTGAAATCGTCAGTTTGTACGCAAAAATATCTGAAATCAAGAAACACAACTATTTAAGTTATCGTGGATCCACAGTTAAATGCAAACTGTCACTAAAGCATAAGAAATTTGTAGGGCAGGAGATGAAAGATGTACAGTACACGTCGTTCTTCAAAGCCAGACAAGAGTCGGCAAGTTTTCCAATCCTCGGAGAGAATGCGAAATCAGTCTCAGAATTCACTGCCTATCAACATCGCGTGGAGTCTTTCTGTCCATAACTTTGTGTGGGACACTACACAATTTGTTCATTCCTTGCGGTCAGAAAAGACGCAATTGTCAGCTGGACCCGTTAGTAAATGGGGTCGGTCGACGGACACAATACCTGTTCCAAGAACGTCATTAGCTGGTGGGCACAAACCGCCGAACGCCTGTGACATAGTAGGCCCAAGCTTTCACGACGCTCAAAATCCTGTTGAATGCGGTAAAGACGAATATTCGCGAAGCAGAATTATGTTCCAGAAGAAAATTCATGGGCGTCTCAAATTCGTCATATAGGCATGGTTCAACAAGTTGTGTAGCGTACCAAATACGACGACGAAAAGGCTGACTATGAAATTGTCTGATTTCGGATCATTAAAAAAAAATTAAATGTACTATACAGTATACATTCTTTTAGGTTAGATGGATTGCCGAAATGAATCATGCTTGAAAAACGCCGATGCCAGTTCCGCTAGTCTAAACACTCTGTTTTGCTGGAAAAGTTAGATAAACAGAAAATCAAAAAAAAATTCAAGTTGGCAAATTTGCACTTATAGTTAAAGCTACTTAAGATATTTCCATATTCGGAATTTTTAATGCTTGTTTCGCTATTCCGAACATCATATTTTGTCCACGTGAAATATTAATAGTCACTTATAACTATCACGCTGTTAAGTGACGTGATTTGATAAAAATCCTGAAATATTATATGTTTTCCTGAACCATATAAATTGTTACGCGGTCGCGGGAAAATGAAGCACCATTAGCAAGCACAATTTCTTGTCTTCGCAGTCAGAATAATTCGCACAGCGACATATATTGTGATACGCTTTCTAAGATGTATTCTGCGACATAAACAAAAAGGTTTCAACGTTTTGTGATGAATGACTTCGATGTAATGTTATACCGTCAGGTTGGTACATTATTTTTTTTTTCTGGGCAAAAGTTTGCAGCGAGCGAAATGTGGCTTTGTCTGTGTTGATCGAAGATCGCATGTTATCTCGTCAAAGTATTTTTACTTCTATGTTTTTGTGTATCTATCAAGGGTGGCGACATTGCCTTAGATAATGCCCTGTAGAACACTTAACCTTACCATATAGATTTGTTCAAATTGTGTTGGTCATCACAGTGATTAGGAATCATAAGTTGAAGGATTACAGGTACACAAGAGAGTTTTCACAACACTTTGCTGTTATTTTGCTAACGATAGCGCGAGGACAAGGTGCAATAAATTAAAGGCCATTGCATTTGTAAAAGCTAGGTGGGAAAGACTTTATTTACGGGATGTATTCAATAATTCAGCTAACTTTGCAAGTTAACGAAATTATCTTTGATGCTAACTTCAGATAAAAAGGAATTTTGTATATAATAAGATTATTGGTGAAGCGGTTAAACTTACGCCTTCCCAGGCCAGAGCGAAGATCATAGAGACTGATAGCCGCTACCAGCGTCCTACAGATGACCCGAGACCCAGGAAAAGATTTGAAGAGCAGATAAGGCAAGCAACACGCGTGCCATACAGCCATCCTCAACACCGCAGATTCGCCTTTTAACCAGCGGCATATTTGTTTCTTTTGCTCTAATGTGAGTCCGAGGCAGCAATAAGATGTTTTCATGTTGATCCATTCAAGGGTTGCAACTGATTTCTATCATTCGGATTATTATTTTGTTTCAATAACTCTTGAAAATTTTGCAAGAGGGAGGCATGAGCAGAATTTGCTTGATGAGCTACTTTAAATGGTTCAATCCATGTATACAATCTTGGACACACCCATATGTTGGAATTTATGCACATATTTTATGTTTTTCCATTTATGCTTTGTTGTTTGTATATCTAAATTAGAAATTATATTAATTGTACTTAACATGTGCTTAGCATTGGATTTATTTTTATGAATATAACTTGGGAAAACAACGAAAACCACGTATGTTATGTATTCAAAGTCTATGAGCCAGAGATCACAGTCATGCGAGAAATTTCTAAATCGAACAAGAACCGCGATTGCTGTTTAATAAGGGTTTGGATAACATTTTGTCAAATATATGTAGGGCATTAGAATAGTGTAATAATAAAAATTATCCTGCGAATAATTTTATTATTGTTAGCGGGGGGAATATTGTAGCATGCAGGATTGTGGCATACTACAAATATGTAAATATTTGTATTTAATTATTTTTATATTCAGATTATGTTAATATCTACGAATATTTAGTAATTTAATTATGTGATCCACGTAATGGATATCTTAGGCTGCCTTAATTTCTTAACAATTTATCTGAATAAAGAGGTTGCTACTTGGAGGATAAGGAGAGATTTTAAAGCTGGCAATGGTACTTCCTATGGAAATTTCCAGATAGCGTTGGCTGGTGCGAGCCATTGTTCGCTCAGCTACAACAGGTAGGTCAGTGCGTTGACCCTGCGCAAGGATACCTGAAGGGCACAAGGGGTGAAAGACGGGCGGGAAGACCAGAGCGAATGGGGTTGACTTCGAGCCTCACGTGGTTTTGGGAAGAAGCTAGACATCCAATGCTGTATCATGAATGGGGTCTACAAATATTAATTCATGGCTTCCTTGTTCCATGTAATGAAACTTCGGGAAGGAGTTTTTCGGAAGAGAATGAGAAGCGGCCATACTGGTCATTCTGTGGTCAGCAGTCGCCGTGTCCAGACGTCATAGCCCAGAGTAGCACTATGCTGGCGGGTTCTGGCTTCGACCATAGGCTGGTCGATTGATGCTGTCCATACACTGATGATATAACTTACTGTACTACGCCGCACGCCGCATTTGCTGATGCTGGCGGTTTTGGTAATGTGTTCCATCGCCCATCATTATTTCATGATTTGGAAAGACTTTGAAAGATCTGTAATCGACCCATGAGACAGGATCTCTGCTCAATTCCACAAGCTAGCTAGCAAATAACCTCATGAACTTTAAAGCTCCTTGTAAATGCAGTTGAGCCTTAATATTGTTCATCTTTTTAATTCAAAAGTCGCCCTAATTGATGGCTTGTGGTCACGATGTTATCATGTATTTAATTTTATAAATGAAATATTTAACATTCAGTTTATGTTTGCTATCTTCAGGCAGATTGTAAAGCCGGATGGTGCTTTTGCTTGCAGATACACATAATGTCTAAAGTAACGTTAAATGTATCCGGCTATTTACAAGCCATAGGAAAATAATAAATTCATTATTGTATATGTTTCTTCAACGGCAATCAGGATCCTTGCTACCTAAATATTAATTTCTTATAAATTCAACAATCAAATTAATATTAAAACATACAACAGTAAATTTACACGGTCCCCCATTACGATATGACTCTGCCTCCTTCAGGAACGCAGCAACAGCTTGAAAATTTTTTTCAGACAGGGCTGATTTAAATCCTTTAGCAAGTTTATTCATTGAATTGCCCAAGTCAAAGAGCCTGTTAAACATTTCACAACATTTAGCAGTTGCTGAAGATTCTGTGAAATTAGGATGTTTTAAATCGCTTTCCAAAAATTCCAGGGCTCTGGCTACTGATGAACTTAACAACTGTACTGCTAAGTTTACTTTCATTTTTTGTGCATTGCAAAAATAACATGCTTTCGCCTTAATTTATTTGAAAGAGATAACCCTTCTTTCTCCTGGACAAAATTTAAATCTACAATATACTGCCATTTTATTAATCTACCTTCCTGGTCTTTCAACACTTTCATGTCCCCCAAGACATTCCTTACCAATTTCATCATATGACAGGGATACAACAAAACAAACATTGTCCCCAGTGGCAGAATGTTTAAAAGATGATATGAACTCATCTGCATTAAAATTACACCCTAACTGCCTTGCCATACTCAAGTTTGTGGAAAGTCCATCACGTGTCACACATACAATATGGACTCTAACATCATTTAAAATTTTTTGAATTTGCAGTATAATGTTGCATTTATCACCACTACTTATGCCATCCCCTAAAAAGTAATCTATAGGGATTTCTCCAAGAAGCATTAATAGCAACACACATCACCACCAAAGGTTTCTTTGCTTCCCTTCCTTCATCACTTGCAGCACAATGTACATGACCCATGTTCACATAACCCACAAATTCTTCACCATTCCACAGAATGCCTTATCTGATGGCCATCTCATCCAATAATAAACATCAATATATTTCATTTTTACAAACAGAGCTAAACTGTTCAATGTAAGCTAATGACTCTGCAGTAAAGCCAGGATTGCGATCAATCACATTGTAACATCTACAAAAAGTAGATGGATAAGATAAACAATTGTCAAACGATTCTCTGACAAATTTGTACGCTGTAGGTGAATGAAAATACAAAGTCAAGGTAAATGTTTTTATGTTGTTACTGTAACTAGCATTTCTGCCAAATTTTGACAGAGCAACCAACTCTGAAAAAACACTAAAAAATATAATTCTCTATAAAATAATTGTTTAAAAAACATAAAAACCGCCTTAAAAAAAAAAAAAAAAAAAAAAAAAAAAAAAAAAAAAAAAAAGCACTAGAAATTTTAAAATAACTTTATACCTTGCTTAGGAGAAAGTAAATCTAAATGGACAATATTTTACATTACTGTCATTGAAATTTTTACGTTAATTAGTTATTTTTGGAGTCGGTGTCAGCTGTCACATCACGAAGATCAAATTACTGAACTTCTTTTGGTGTTAGAGGCGAAACGGGAGTACGAACTACAGCACTTCGTGAAGCAGATAGTGTTATTGTGGGAGACAGCTTAGGGAAACAAATTAACAGTATTTTAATCTATGGCTCGGCCTTATTGGTCATCTAGACATATCTCTGTCACTACAGTGTATGTTGGTAGGATGCATCATGCAGTAAACGATTTACAGTTAGCATAATATCGGTGAATCATCTGTATGTTTCAGTTTTGTTGAAACGTGTTTCTAGCATTAATTATAGGTAAGCAGTAACATAATTTTTTGTGTATTACTGTTATTCATTATTGTTTTTATCTTTTTGGTTTTCTTGCTTTCGCTGCCACCGACTGCAAAAATAAGTAATTAATGTAAAAATTTCAATGACAGTAATGTAAAATATTGTCCATTTTAATTTCCTTTCTCCTAAGCAAGGAGTAAAGTTATTTTAAAATTTTTAGTTCTATTTTTAAGGCAGTTTTTATGTTTTTTTAAACAATTGTTTTATTTTTAAATTTTTAGTGGTATTATAGTTTATTTTGTATTGTAAATATGCCGCAGCAGTTCACATTTTGCGAACTTCCTGGTAGCTCAGGGATTAAAGCGCTTGCTTTCAAAGAAGAATTCTGTCTTTATATACCACAACCATTTTCAGAACGGGGTGAATTGGGTGTTGTGCTAAGGAATGTCAGTTTACATTTTGGTCCATTTTATAAACATTATGCCATGACTTAAAAATAGCTTAATTGATTTTGACGGTAAATACAACTGTTGATTTGGAAATTAAAGGGGGTGAGGGTAAATGGAAAGAGGGATTGGGCTTTTGTATACCAAATGTAGGCTGCCTTTTCTGATTGATTTAAAGTATACGCGTGTTATTTCTATTAATATCAGATAAAACTGTAGGTATGTATAAAAGACAATTAAGGGGTATGGAGACGAAGAGTAGTTTGGTTTCTGTAATGCTAGTGTGGGCAGTATTTTTCTCTTTGTTTTAAAGTATACATGTGCAAATTTCCATCGAAACTAGATAAAAACTGTAGCTTTGAGTAAAGAACATTTGCAAAAATTAAATGGGGTAAGGGAGTGAATGGTAGCGTTTTGTAAACAGAATGTGGACATTATGTTTCTCTTTGGTTTTAGGTACACATGTGCAGTGTTCCATGGAAATCTGATAAAACTGTTGATAGATAGATAGATAGATATGTTCACTTTGATCCCATGTGAGAATAATCTCGGGGATGTGGAACAGTACATACACTTATTTGTAATGTCAATATTACTATATAATTGATAATGTTATTATATATTGACAACAAGTTAGCTACAACCCATTAGTATAACCAATATCTCCTGTTATCTATAAAGAATATTGGAAATTAGGAGGGGTGGTGGTAGAAGGGAAGAGGGGTTGGGCTTCTGCAACCAAATTTAAACACAATTGTTCTGTATGTTTTAAAGTATATGTGTGCAAATTTCCTTCAGAATCGGATAGAAACTGTAGATAAAGGGATGGAAAGTAAGGAGCGGAGTTTGAGCTCTCGAAACCAAATGTAGACAGTATTTTTGTGTTTGTTTTGCGGTATACATGTCCATACTTCCTTCAAAATTAGAAATCATGGTAATCGGTCAAAGGATCGCGACTGTAGCTTTTTATAAAGAACGTTGACAAAAGTTATTGTTGTTGAAGGAGGGAGAGGGGTTGAGATTTGGCAAACCAAATATTTTAAAGTATACATGGGCAAAGTTCAGTAAAAATCACATAACAAATGAAGATTTATATAAAATTAAGGACTGTAGGGTATAAATATCGACGCCCCCGTAGCAGACTGACCACCACCGACTCGAGTGTGTGTAGCCATGCAATACACATCCATTCAGAGTGCTAAGATGTCTATTGAGATTGTCTCGAAATTTCGAGGCAGCGAGTATGTGAATGCATACGACGCCTTCCCGCTTGAAAGATGGGAAGCTCGCCTTGCGCCAGGCAACTCTCCATGGGAGGTATTCGTCACCGTTTTATACAGAAAAGCAAAGTACCAATGGCTAATACCTTCATCATCATTCCAAGAGTTTAAACTGACACTGTCGGATCCCGAATACGGGGCCGCTCACGCCGAAGCGTCAGTTACAGACGACCAGATCAGAGACGCACGCATACGGTGCCCTCTAATCTTCGCCGAGGGGTCTAATGCAGACAGCTATTTTTAGGAAATCAGGCAGCACATGCCGCCTGCTTCACCCGACACCTCAGCCAGCACAGCAGAACCGACAAATGACAGCACCGTGGCCCCCGACTCCGTCGACTGCAGCGACGAAGATCCGACCTTCCAAGGGCCGGTGCATCAACTGATCGTCTTCACTTCAAGTAACATAGGGGAACTCTCACTCAAGCTGTGGGAGGAAACCGAACTGGCAATATTCACCTGGCCTGTCGCAGACGGGCTTTTGGTGGACTGCTCGTGCCCCTCTGACTACGACGTGGTCACCAAACTGCTGGAGAGCAGAGGTTTACGCTTTGCCATCAAGCAAGCTGGCAAGCCACGTCGCCTGGTTGTCTGTGGATTGCCAGAAACCACTACTAGCGAGGAAGTCGCCAAGGGCTTCGCGGAGCTCGGAGTTGCCGTGCGGGATGTGAACCCCATGGTGAAGCCGGGCACCGAGGAGCGACTGACGCTCGTAGCTTTCACGGCGGACCCGCAGCCACGCAGCTCTCCAGATGAAGACGCTACTCGGCACGGAAGTACGTGTAGAGCCCAAGAAGCGCCCACCTGCGGCACTGCAGCAGTGCTATCGTTGACAAAAGTTCTCTCACATAGCGAAGAACTGCAGTGCAGCGGAACGCTGTGTTCGCTGTGGGAAAGAGTACAGCGTAAAGGAATGCAGCCTCCCTCGAGACGCCACACCAACGTGCGCAAACTGCGGGGAAGCGCATTCCAGCGCGTACGCCGGCTGCAAAACTAGACGAAACCTTCGAAAACCGGCAGCCAAGGAGCGGCGGCTCCATACGCGGGCCGCTACTGGCAGAATATTTTGCCAGCCAACACACCGAAGTTGCGGATTCGGGCAGCAGCAGCCGTGAGCGACGCACGCATCGTCCGGGAGCGAGGAAGTCTAGTAGTTGCGCGCGCTCTTCGGGATCATTTCCACGCAGCGCCGCCAGGGCGCAGTAGCGCCGCGCCGCTTATTCATCGCCTGCGCGCTGGGCGCTGAGCCATTCGCTGCCGGGCACCGGCAGTGAACCACACCGCTACCAGCGGTGCCTCCTGATGGGGAGCACTGGTAGAGCGGGAAGCAAATTTTGTCGCGACTATACCTTCAGCGCTAGCGCTAAGGTACATCAGTCTTCCCCAGGCACTGGGGGAGAGCAGAGCCAAGCGCAGGCCTCCTAAACGAGGGTGCGCTTGGAGTACGACGGTAGGCGTCGACAGAGGTCTACTGGAGTCGCGAAGTGCCAACACGGGTAGCGTCGGAGAGTAGCTAACCCCCACTAGCACAGGGTATTACCGCTCCACGGCCCACTCCCTAAGCGGAGTGGAACCCCCGAGCGTGAGCTTAGGGTTGCATCTGTATCCAGCAACCTAACGGTGACAACAAGGATACAGTGCAACAGTCCCAATAGGCAAGACGCGCACCTAGATGACGTGAAAGCAGAGAAAGATGTCAACATTCCGGAACTGGTACAGCGACAACGACAAGCCAAGATCTGAGTCGGACGAGGATACGCATACAACGACGCGCCGTCCTTCAAGTAATGAATATTACGAAGACAGTGAGGAAAGCACGGAATCGGAAGACAATCAAGGGACACATGGACAATCTCAGAAAACCACAGCGACAATTGCTGCACCAACAAAAGCGAGAAATAAGAGGAAAAATACGCCTAAGCGGACAATACAACCACAAGAGATGAAGAAGAATACAGTAGACAGCAACCAACAATATTTGGACAAAGAAGAAACCAGAGGGAAAACAACAGAGAATCAAGATGAACCAGAAAGCACACAAGAAAACGGACAAAACTCTCAGGAAGAGCCCTTCCAGACACAGAGAAGCAAAAGAAGACGAATACCGAGACACCCCAAGAGTCGCAGAAAACCAAGGCAATCCGGGAGTAGCTACACACAACAGTTTCTCCCCACTCGCAGAAAATAATCAACAAACAGAGGAAGGAAACCAAGAAGGACACCAAGATCAACCACCAAAGATACGACTTCCACCCATTGTGGTCCAGGAAATACCACTAGTATACAGCAATGAACGAGAAGCTAAGAAGCATACTAAGTGGAAACCTAAAAGCGGGATTCAGTCAAGGACAGATCAAGTACTATGCAGAAAGCAAAGAAGACTACATAAAAATAAAAACATTCTTTGGCCAAAACAAAATAAATTTTTATAGCCACCAACTGCCTGAATCCAAACCACTGCGGGTGGTCATCAAGGGACTTCCAGCATCAGTCCAAACTGAGGAAATCAAAGAGGACTTATGCATGAAAGGTTATGAGGTGACAGCAGTCCACCAATTCAAGCGGAGAGATAAAGACACGCGGGAACTGATTCCACTGGCCACCTTCACCGTGACACTCCCGTCCGGGAAGAAGTCTGAGGAAATCTACAACGAACTAGCCATTTTATACACAAGGGTTAGAATCGAAAGATATAGAAGCCAAGATGGCCCACCACAGTGCACCAAATGCCAAAGGCATGGTCACACGGCAAACTATTGCCAGCTCCCAAGCCGATGCGTCAAATGTGCAAAATTGCACCACAGCAAAGAATGCAAGCTACCCAAGACAGAGAAGGCAAAGTGTATAAACTGTCTGGGAGAACATGCAGCATCCTGGAGGGGGTGCCCGAAATACCAGGAACTACTACGACCGAAGAGGGCAGTACGCAACAAAGAAAACCAAAAAGAAAAAATGAAGAAGAAAGAAGAACCACCAAACAACAGAGAATCACTAAGAGCAAAAGACGAGCAGTACCAATCCGAAAGGAACCGGGGGAAAACAACATACGCTGACACAGCAGCAGGTTCCAACAACCAGCAAAACAGAGAACAAAGGAAAAACAGGGAACAAAGGCAGAAAACAAACAGAAGAGAAAGGGAGGAAGAAGACAACATAGACCAGGACGACAACGCAAGCTTTTTCGGGGATGACCTACAGAAATTCCTGAAAACAATGAACAAGTTCAAACGAGCCAGAGGGATGTGGAACAAGTTGATTGCCCTCGTGGAAGGCGTAACGAGTCTAATGGACTAATGGATCACAGGCCAAAAGAAAAATTGAAAATTGCAATCTGGAATTGCAATAACATTAAAAGTAAAAGGATTGAGCTGTTAGAATTCATCAAGAGAGAGGAAATAGAGATAGCCCTCGTATCAGAAACCTTCCTCAAGCCAAACGACAACTTCAGACTGTCCGGCTACGAGGTCTACCGTACAGATAGAGTCGGCAGGCGTGGGGGCGGAACTGCAGTGGTAATCAACAAAAAACTCACGCATGAGCCAATGAGGACACCGCAACTAATAGAAGCAGAGGCCACAGCAATTAAAATACATACGCAAGAAGGCCACATTGTGCTGATTGCGGCATACCTCCGACCCAACGGAAACCTAAACGAAGCGGACTTAGACGAGCTCCTTGCAACAGGCAACAAGGTAATCATAGGAGCAGACCTAAATGCCAAACACTTTGCATGGAATTCCAGAAGGAATAATGCAAGAGGGGAACAGCTATTGCGACTGGCAGAAAGGAAAAACATCGAGATCCTCGGCCCGGAAGACCCCACATTCACCCCATCTAATGCACGAGGGCAACCGGACGTACTAGATATAGTCCTGGCAAAAAACATAACAAAACAAATAGAACTAAAAACCATGGACGAACTCTCCTCAGATCATCTGCCAGTAGTGATGGAGTTCCGGAACTGGATATTACCATTCAACAAACCAACCACAATCAAACAAGTAGACTGGCAGTACTTCAAGAGAATAATCCACAATAAAATAAAGCCAACATATAATGTCTCAACACCAGATAGAATAGAAAACGCAATTAAGCATTTTGACCAAACAGTACTCCAAGCTGAGCACCAAGCCTCAGTTATTACCACTTTCCACGACAGAGTCCGAGAAGAACTGCCACCCCTACTAGAGGATCTCAGATACTTACGCAACAGATATAGAAAGCTCTGGCAACGGTATCGAGACCCCGCCGACAGACGACGGTTTAACCGATACGCTAAGCAGCTCCGCGACCGACTACAAGAGAGACGATCAGAAAAATGGGAAAACAGAATGGCAGAATTAGTGCTCGAAAACAGAGACGCGTGGCAATTGATTCGAGCACTGAAACAACCACGAGAGGCCAAGATAGCCATCAATGGACCGGCGGGACAATGCTTCACTCCACTCGCAAAAGCGGAAATTCTAGCTGAAAACTTCGTACAACAGTATGCACCAGAAGAATACGAGTGGACAATAGCGGAACAGCAAGAGATCGAGAATATCGAAAGGCAAGCTGATGAGATTCTCCAAGAACCAGCGAGGGACCAACCCGAGTTAACAACACCAGGGGAAGTACGAGGGATCATCAAAAAGCTAGCTACGAAAAAGGCACCAGGGCACGATAAAATAGGAAATCAACATCTGAAAAACCTACCAAAGAAAGCTGAAGTATTACTAACTAGAATCTTCAATGCTTGTCTACTACAATGCCATTTTCCGACCATATGGAAAATCGCCAAAATAACGGCAATACCTAAGAGAGGTAAAGACAAACGCCTAGCCGAAAACTACCGCCCTATCAGTCTACTCTCCTCAACCTCGAAGGTCTTGGAAAGAGTGCTGATCAAACGAGTAAACGCAAGCCTTGAAGTGGAAAAGACGATCCGAACGGAGCAGTTTGGTTTCCAGAGTCGAGTAGAAGCGACCAGCCTACTACTACGGATAACGGAAGACATCAGTAGGAACTTCAACTATAGCAAGTCCACGGCAGCCGTCTTCTTCGATCTCGAAAAAGCGTATGACAAAGTATGGCATAAGAACTTAATATTCAAGCTGGACACACAAACAAAAATAAAACACTGTTATATAAAGCTAATTGGAAGCTACCTGAAGGACCGAAGATTCTACGTGTCAGTAGACGGGGAAAGATCTTCAATGTATACAATATCGGCGGGGCTTCCACAGGGATCAAATATCGCGCCACCATGCTTCAGTGTTTATGTAAATAACTCCCCTATACCACCATACGTGAAGAAAGCTCAATTTGCAGACGACACAACCATATACACCAGCGGAAGAAGACATGACCTAAACATAACCCACTTACAAAGAGGAATAGACGAATTCACTAACTGGTGCCGCATAAACAAGATAAAAATCAACGCCAACTAAATGCGCGGGAATGTACTTCACTAAGAAAAGACCGATATTACCAGGACAGCTGAATATTATGGGAAGAAACATAGATTGGGTAACCGAACATAGATACTTAGGAATAACAATTGACAAAAAACTGCTATTTAAAGAACATACAATGGACAGGAAAAGAAAAGGAATAGCAGTAGCAAAAAACCTGACCCTAGTACTCCGTAGCAACGACCTCGGAACAAACACCAAACTGAGAATCTACAAATCCGTTATACAACCATTCTTATTGTATGGATGCCAAATATGGGGGATGGCAAGCCCAACAAATATTATGAACATCCAGAGAATACAAAACCGATGCCTCAGGATGATTCTAAACGAAACGCAATATACCTCAATTGACTATCTACACCGATCAGCCAACATCGAAAATGTAAACACAGAAATCTTCAGTCAAACCTCCAAATATCTAGAAAAAATAGAGTCCAAAAGACAAAACACAGAAAGACTGGCAAATCTGGGTACGGTAATGCCAAGAACATGGCACAAGCATAAGGTGCCACTTAGCATTGTGTATAACCCAGAATAAATCAATACAAGAAAATTAGAGGGGTTTTTTCACCATTAAGGTCATCCTAGATGACCATAGCCCTGGTTTTTCCCCTAAAAGTGCAAAATAAAATGTGTCCCCAAAACATCCCAAACCTTACAACACATAGCAGAGCCACCGAAGGTAGCGGGGCTATACACACACAGCCGCTGAGGCAACGAAAAAAAAAAAAAACCGAAGTTGCATACGACTTGACCGAAGCAGAGACTCGATTAGCTGACAATATAACTAATATGGCGAGAAACATCATGAATACACCATCGGAGGACGAACCGGAGCTGACAACTCCTGGCGAAATTAGAAACATTATAAAAAAAAATGGCTAACAACAAAGCCCCAGGAGCCGACAAAATATCAAATAACCACCTCAAGCACCTACCTAGGAAGGGAATAGTGCTACTCACGACAATCTGCAACGCTTGTCTGTTACAAAAGTACTTCCCAGAATGTTGGAAAACAGCAAGGGTCACAGCCATACCAAAACACGGGAAAAACCAGCGTCTCCTATCCAACTACAGACCGATCAGCCTGCTACCCTCCGCATCCAAAGTGCTGGAGCGGGTAATCCTAAAACGCATCAACAAGGCCCTAGATACAGACAAAACAATCCGGAAAGAGCAGTTTGATTTCGAAAATAGAGTAGCAAGTACTAGCCAACTTATCAGATTCACCGAAGATGTATCGAAGGGATTCAACCTAAAGAACTCAACAGCGGCTGTATTCTTAGATGTAGAAAAAGCCTACGACAAGGTATGGCATGCAAACCTCATAACCAAATTAGGAACCCAGACAACAATCCGCCACTGTTACGTCCAGCTTATTGGAAGTTTTCTGGAAAACAGGAAATTCTTTGTCTCAATAGAAGGGCGAAACTCATCAGTCCACCCCATTCCGGCCGGTATCCCCCAAGGTTCAGTTCTGGCACCTGTCCTGTTTAAAATTAACGTCAACGACATACAACTTCCGCAATATGTCAAAATTGCACAGTTTGCAGACGACACCACCATATATGCACCGGGAAGGAGACATGACCTAAATGTCAACCACCTTCAACATGGTCTCCACGAACTTGAAAAGTGGTGTCGCACTAACAAAGTGAAAATCAACCCATCCAAGTGCGCAGAAATATATTTCACCAGAAAGAGACCAATCATAGACAAAAAACTTACCATCATGGATCAAGAAATAGAATGGTCAACCGAAACCAAATATCTTGGAGTCACCATCGACAACAAGCTCCTCTTCCGAAAGCACATTCTAGACAGAAGAAAACAGGGCACAGCCATACTTAAAAACCTCTTTCCAATCCTGCATAACTCTGAACTAACCACATCAACAAAACTTAGGATCTACAAATCAGTTATCCTCCCCTTCATTCTATACGGATGCCAGGTGTGGGGAACTGCAGCAAAATACAACATAGTCCAACTCCAGCGACTTCAGAATAGATACCTACTGGTAATTCTAAGAGCTCCCAGATATGCACCAAATGATTTCCTCCACGAAACAGCCAACATCAACCCACTCCACATAGAAATATTCAAACAATCAGAAAAGTCCTATAACAGAATAAATAAATTTAGACAAAACGACGAAAGGCTCCATACCCTGGGCACCACAATGCCAAGGCACTGGCACAAATATAAGGTGCCACTAAGTATAATATATCAGGCAGAAGGTAACTGATATGATCATAAGAAAACTGTAGGGGTTTTTCACATAAGGTCGTCTTTGACGAACCATAGCCATATTTTCCCCTCAAAGAGAAATAAAAAGAGTCCCCAAAACTTTCCTCATCCTAAACAGAGTTACACGTAAAGTAGAGTTACCACGGTAGCGGGACTTCACAAACACGCCAAAAGGCAGAGACAAAAAAAAAAAAAAAAAAAAAAAAAAAAAAAAAAAAAAAAAAAAAAAAAAGACGGGAAGCGGAAGACGAATGAGGAGTCCGTATTCGCATATGCCTGTGTGTTAGCTATACTGGTTTATGCGCGTTCTGTCTCGTTCACGTAGTGAAGGCGATAGTCGGCCTTCTTCTTCTTCTTTGGGGACTGCCTTTCCTCCCTGCCCGCCGAGTGCTAGGGTCTTACCGCCACACGGCCCACTTCCAGGTGGAATGGGACCCCCTGGCGTGAGGTTAGGGTTGCTACCTATCTTGAAACCTTACGGTGGCAACGACCGATCGGAGCAACACTCCCTTTTATGTCCTGAACATCGGCCCCTAAATCTTGCAGCGACCATGAGCAGGTCTCCGGAAAACGACGACCCTGTCATCTTTGAAACCGACATGGACACTACAACCATTGCTGACGAAGACCTGCGGCTAAATCAGCCTAATATGGAAGATTCTAGTAATCAGGATATGGTGACAGACGACTGCGAAGTGCGTCGGAAACGAACACTTGGCTCTCCCACTGATCTTCCAAACGCCAATAAGAAGCGTGTCCTCTCGGTGGCACCCAACGCCAACGCAGCCAGGAAGAACCAGACGAAGAAGAACAGAAAGGCAGCTGTAGATTCAGATGGCTTTCTACATCCACAATGCACTGCACCGGCAGCTCAACTTTCCACAGCTGAAGCCAATAATGAAATTCCAGTCACCGCTAATCGGTATGACCAACTCGCGGCAGAGGATACCACTACATCCACATCCATATCCAAACCGCCTAATGAACCTAAACCCGCACCAATTGTGCTCACATTCAAACAGTATTTCAAGACGCTTGATATCCTTAAACAACTCTGCAAGGCTGGCCACGAGATCAAGCCAGCTGGCCGTGATTTCTACTAGCTATCCACTAGGAACAAAAATGATTACATGACAGTGACTAAGTACTTTTCTGACAACAACCTGCCATTCTACACATTTCCCTCAGTTTCAGAGAAATTGCTGAAGATAGTGATCAGGGGCCTCCCCTTCAATATGCAACCAGATCATCTGAAGGAAGAGCTGGAGGATGCAGGATATGTAGCAAGGACTGTGACCAAGCTCAGGTCACCAAAGACACACCACGAAGTGCCCCTCTTTTTGTTAGTACTAACAGACTCTGTTGAACACAGATCAATCTACCAGATGACATCGCTATGTTCCATAAGAATTACCATGGAGAAACTACGCAGCTCGCGGGGACCACCTCAGTGCTTTCAATGTCAAGCTGTAGGGCACATCTCCAGACACTGCGACATGCCTGCAAGATGTGTCAAGTGCGCTGGGGACCACCCCACCAAAGAATGTACACTGGTTAAAGGTGAAACGCCTCCTAAATGCGTTAAATGCGTCAATTGTGGCGGCAACCATGTCGCCAGCTACAGGAAATGCACAGCGTTTACCCGCTACAATGACAGACAAAGGAAGAACAATGCCGCATACGCTGCAGCAATGAAGAAGCAGCAGCAACAACAACAAAACAAACTTACCCAGGAAGACTTCCCGACCCTACCGACGCAAGAGAACAGTACGCCAGCAGAGATTATGCAAGCAACGAGCAGCAGTCAAACTGTTGATCAAGCTAACCATCCTGCCCCGAGCAAAGACTACGCCAGCCAGTTAACCGGTAACCAACAAGATAGTAGACCACCCCCAAAAAGAGGCAAAAATCAGTCTACACAAGACAACTGTCCGCCCGCGTCAAGAGGCAGAGATCAACCCAGCACCAAAATGAAATCATGGTGCTTTTAAACATAGTGCAATCGCTCCTTACAGCCGTGACAGCAATGATCACCGACCTCCCGCGACAAATCTCAGCCGAGGTGCAAAAAGTAATTGAGGCCACCCAACGTAGTGCAGTAAACTCAACCCAAAATGGCCAGTAAAATCGAAGGGTTAACTATCTGCGAATGGAATGCCAACGGCATATGGAGGAAAATGGGGGAATTCTCTGAATTCCTGCGCGATGAGCAAATTGACATCTGCCTTGTCAATGAGACTCATCTAAAACCACGGGTTCGAGCTGCAGTCCCAAACTACAACTGCTACCGAAACGACCGTTTGACTGCCGGAGGAGGAACTGCAGTGTACATCCGAAGATCAATTAAACACCATGAAGTAGCACTCCCCAAACTTGCAACAATAGAAGCAACGGCAGTTGCTGCCGAGACTTCACGTGGCCAACTACTCCTAATTGCAGCCTACCGTAAACCAAGCAATGCGTTAGACAAAGACGACATAGCCACCTTACTGCGACTACGTGGCAACATTTTTATAGCAGGAGACCTAAACGCGAAGCATCACCGCTGGAACTCGCGACTCACCAACACCGCCGGGAAGCAACTTCTCCAAGTAGTGGAAGCCAACGACGGGGTAATATGGGGACCCACTGAACCCACCATCTTCCAGAGCAGACATCTCCCTGACGTGTTGGATGTTGCAATCACAAAAGGGATGAATCACACCATTGCAATTGCAACAAAGGCAGCACTCTCATAGATCCTGTCTCTGTATTATTCTATCTTACAGAGAGTGCGTCCCTGCGTGACAATAGAAGATACAGAAATTTACTCAACACTAACTGGGATGCATATAAAGACATCATTGTGCAGCGCATACAAAATGCCGCACCTGAAACCGTAGGACCTAGCACGGCAGCTGGAAACATGGAAAAATGGATAAACGAGGCAGCCGAGGCAGCCACACCCCCACAGCGAGGGAATCAATGGCGTCGCTCCATACAACTGCCCACGCACATCAGGGAGGCAATTACTGCCAAAAACAATCTCATCAGAGAGTGGCAGGTTACAAGAAACCCCGCTACAAAGAGGCGCATTAACCAAATGCAGAGGGAAATAAAAGTCGAAGTACAGAAGCACAAGAACAGCGACTGGGCCGCCCTGCTTAGTACGATCAACACTGACGACGGGACTGCCTGGAAACTTACTAAACGTATACTGCGAAAATCCAACAGGCTCCCGCCTCTCTCTGTGGGCAACAGCATAGTCTGTGACCCAATACAGAAGGCGGAAGCCCTAGCGGACTTCTTTGAATCCAACTTTCGGCCCGTTACAGACCATCTAGACTTAGAACACATAAGGCACGTAGAGGAGAGACTACACAGATTCCTCAACGCAGACACCCCTGCAGACGATGTCATAAATCCCATCACGGTTGAAGAAGTAGTTGCAACAATCAGACAACTTCCTCCCAACAAAAGTCCTGGACATGATGGCATTGGTGCGCCACTCCTTAGGCACCTACCGCCTCTAGCTATGGAATACCTAACTTCATTGTTTAATCAAATTTTGATCACTGGTGAATATCCAAGCACCTGGAAACAAGCGGACATAATAGCAATTCCTAAGTCAGGCAAAGACAAAAGATCTCCTCGATCTTATCGTCCTATCAGCCTCCTTCCGGTCATTTCAAAACTTTTCGAAAAATTGTACCTCAAAAGGATACGCCACCACATAGACCAGGAAAACCTACCAGATGAACAGTTCGGATTCCGCAAAAATCACTCCACTCCGCAACAACTGCTTCGACTCACAGAATCAGCATTTGAGGCAGTTGATAAAAGAGAATATTTTGGCGCCATTCTCCTAGATGTCTCACGTGCTTTTGATTCTGTGTGGCATCAGGGACTATTGTATAAACTCATCATGCAGGGAATCCATATGTCCCATATAAGACTGCTCAAGAACTACCTGGAAAACAGAACGTTCAGAGTACTGTCTGAGGACGCAGTCTCCTCATCCAGAAACATCCGTGCCGGCGTCCCACATGGCTCCGTCATAGGCCCTGTCATAGGCCCTGTCTTTATATGGCTGATGTACCGTGAACGGAACAGGTAGAAATTGGACTATATGCGGACGACACGGCATTGTTCACACGCAGTGTCAGAGCAACCCACGTGAAGACAAAATTACAGATAGCCTGTAACAACGTTGAAAACTGGGCCAAAAGATGGCGCCTAGCTTTCAACGCCACCAAAAGCCAGGCGATAATAATATCCAGAAGAAAAATACCACAGCTTGATCCGGTGACACTATTCAATGAGGGAATTCAATGGACCAAAACAGCAACCTATCTAGGAGTGATGCTCGACACAAGACTAACCTGGAAGAACCATGTCAATAACCTCAGGTCGAAAGCGGAAGGTAGAATGCGGACACTCTACCCCATACTCAATCCAACAACCATTTTACCAGCTGACCAGGCTCTTCGAATTTATACATCACTAGTCAGATCGGTGTTAGAGTATGCTGCCGTTGTGTGGGGAAACGCAGCAACCACACATATCAAAAAGCTCCAAACTGTGCAAAACCGGGCCATCCGGTTTGCCTGCAAACTCCCTAGAGAAACGCCTACCGCTGTCTTACATCAAGTCAGTGGTTTACAAACATTGAAACAGCGTTTCAAAGAAACTGCCACCAAATTCGACAATAAGTGTACCAGGTCTGAAAATAGACTAATAGCCAGACTTGGCAACAGAATACATTATAATGATAACATTAGGTGGCCTGACCACATCCTACTACAATGACGAACATGGAGCTGACTAATCCCATTATGCTACACCCATAATGAAACCTTAACACAACTACTCTGGAAGGAGATACGATAAACGTAAGAACTTCCCCATACTCCGGGATCTATGCCACCCGGATAATGTTAGTCTGAGGCATACGGGAAGCGGCACGCGCATCGCCCTCCCCACCACCGCGCCACGGACGACAGCGCTACCAACGCCAGGATGCGCGCGCAGCGGCACCCCCGCCTCGCATACGGACCAGGGCACTCCCAGCAGAAGCCGAGCGGCCATAGGCCGCGGCGGACGCTCGCCGGCACGGCGGGCTCCCAGCCAAGCTAGAGGCGGCCATGCGGCCGTCCTTCAAGAACTTTTACGAGCTGTGTCACACCTGACGCAGCTGGTGGCGAACATACAGCCGTTTTAAGCACCTCACCGCCTCCCCTACTGGACCCGAGCCCAGCCCGACTTTCGCCAAAACTCAGACAAAATTAATTTCATTGGATTAAGCAAAAGGTCGGAGGGGCAGGAAATGCCCAAAGCGTCCAGTGTCACCACGGCTCGCCGTGGTGGCACAAACCTCCAGTGACGAAAAGCAGACTGTCCTGGGATCTCGCCGCGTGCGGACATGTCTCGCTCGCGGCAGACAAGGAAACAAGACGACTGCGCACTAAGTGGCGCGCAGTACCCCCTCCACAAGGACGCGGAGGCGGTGCTCAGCGAGGACCAGGCGGCACGCAGCTCAAAGCGTCAGTCTACTCCGCACAGTGGAGGAGGCAGGTCGGGAACGAGTACCTTCCCAGCAGAAGGAGGGCGCTTCTCTCCTGCACATGGTACGCCCACTCGACACCTGAGTTCGGCGGCGTCCCAACATGAATGTGAGGAGTATTGCGACTCGCCGCCAGACGAATGTCCAGCAACTGCCACGCAGCCTCCACACCAAGGTGCACAAGGCATGGTACTGGCTGCAAGGAGCCAGATCCGCCATTCCTATCCAGGCCACGGAGACCGGAGTACCTACTCAAGCAACAGCCCGACTGGAAGAGGGACATACTTGCCTGCACATGGTGCCCCCAAGTCCCACCAGCGTGCGATGGTGAGCCAGCGTGACCACGAAACAAGTGAGAGTCCGACAGGGAGTCGCACCCACCCGCCAAGTGAAGATGAGCGACACCAACAGCAACAGACGCAGTCAACGCCGAGAAATGCAGGTGGCGGTACTGCCAACAGCAAGAATAACCTGTTACAACGACAACTAGCCGCTTCAAGACTAAGATTCTTGGAGGAAAGACGTCGAGAACAGGCCGCAAGAAGAGCTGAACTGGCGCAAGCAACGAGAAGGAGGAACCTCCAAGGAAAAGAGAGGCCACAGACTAACAAGAGGTTTCAGATAATCAAGAGGAACAATACCAGCATCCAAATGGTGACCGAGGAAGCAAGCAGATGCCAACACAGCTGAACGCCTCATCAAGAAGCAGTTCCTGGGAGACTACGTCGGCAAACAGTTCCAGAACGACGGACCTGTCACAAACCAACCAAGATGAAGCCGGTCAAGACATGTCCCACCAAGGCAATACCTTTGTCTTCAAGATGATAGACTGGACAAAATGCAGTGACACTTCAGGGGACGAAGACGACCCCCCCGATGAGTATGCCGCAGTTATCGCCAGCCAAGAACTCAGACGAAGTCTCCATCGCATCTACCAATAAATCGGCCAGGAGCCTCACCGTCCTCAGGAGACAACAGCTAGAGTTGAAAGACCCATAGTCGCGCAAGAATCCGACAAGTGAGATACAATACATGTAAGGGAGGCGGACCTAGGAACCGTCATCAGGATGCTCCAAGACAACGGCATCCTATATCGGCCGAAACCAGCTGGACTATCTGAGAAATCCGGAAAGTATCAACCCCAGGACTACAAGGAGCAGAGGAAGCTGACAGCAGCCAAGAAGCCGCAGTGCTTTCGATGTCAAGCCTGGGGACATATGGCAAAAGACTGCGCAGCTGAGGAACGATGCGTACGCTGCGGGAACGGACACAATGTCAAGAACTGTACTCGCCCGAGAGACGCAATGCCGACCTGTGCGAACTGCTCGGGTCAGCACGCGTCATGTTATGCTAGGTGTCCTGCGAGGCCTGCGAATCGCAGCAAGAATAGCAGCAGTCAACGAGAAAAATCAAGTCACCGCCCAGCTGCCAACAAGTGGAAAACAACGGTGAGGAGGAAGAAGAAGAGGCCAGAAACATACATCCACTCCCAACTGAGGGATGGTGCGAAGAGCCCTCCACCCTGCCAGGACCAACCGCAATAAGATGGCCCCAGACAGGTCGCGTCACAAGGAACCAGTGCACCACGACCGCCACCAGACCGGACAAGACAAGCCACGCTCCGACCAGAAGAAGTACCCACGAAAACCGGTACAACAATACAAGCAGTTGTACTAGATGCCACAGGTGGCCCCACCCCCGGCAAGAAGAAGACGAGCCCAGCTGCAATGAGAAGCTGGCAACGACCAAAATCATGGAACTACTCATACAAATGATACAAATGTTAATCCCATAAAAGGATTAAATATAAAATCAAGGACTAAGTGTCCATAGGCCCCAATTAATGTAATAACCTCAAAACAATATATGTTAAAAAAGAAATATAATAAAGCTATCTGAAATAAATAAATACCCCGAAGGCTGAAAAGAGCAATCAGCTCTCCAACAGCCCGCCCCTGGCCCTCAGCCAGGGGAATGAAAGATTACAAAAAAAAAAAAAAAAAAGATAGCAGACTGAAAAAAAAAATATTCCTGTACAGTAAAACCACCAGCTAGATCAAAGTAAAATTCATGATAAAGTCAAAAAGCGAGTTTCAAAACCTACATCCCGACATTAGCCAGAGGATTAGGATGGATGGATGGAGACCAGCAGTCGCGTCCCGGACTGCGCTCTTCACGCCGACCGAGGACGCTACCTGAAGATGATGGCATGTTACTCCATCGAAAAGTCGTACATCTGCGATCAATTGACCAGGCTGCACGCCCGAGAAATCTTCCAGCAACACGCATTTAAGTATAACAGACGCGCTAAAAGTATAATAAATTATAAACACTTAAAGAGACAACGATCAGAACAAACAAAAAAGACATACTTCACCATACCTAATAAATAAATAAATATTTAAAGTTAAATATTAATAAATAAATTATACGAGTTAAAATTCATCAATTTAAATACATTAATTAAGTCTTCTCTTAAAAGTGTCCAAATTCAATATATTTTTATACTCTGCAGGTAGTTCTTTAAACCTTTTTTAACTGTTGTAAAATAAATTCCTTTGAGCGGACAAGGTGGGTTTAAACGGCAGAACAATATGATTGTTCTGTTTTGTAACTCACCCTGTCCGATTTCATACGTATTCGAACCGATCGTACATTTCTGGAGTTATTATTCCGCGTACCATTTTAAAAATCAATATTAAAATATTTCGCTTTATTCCCTCGTCAATATCTATTAGTGTAATAGACAAGATGTAGCGTTGTCGCACCTACGTCATGCCACGCGGTGACGTTGCGCTATGACGTTGCGCTATGACGTCACGCTTTACGACATTATTTGTGGGAGTGCGCGTTATTTAATATCATTTCCAAGCAACAGTGAATAAATTAACTCACAGAACACTGAAAAAAAATATGTATTGCGTTAAAATCGATATATCAATCATTAGATGCTTATATTTACGTAATATTCTTTTGATATATTGAAGTATTCCTTAAATTCTTTGTCCATAGATATTGTAAGATAAAAGCTTTGTATTTCGAGCATCAGTGCTGCTAAATGTTTGGTTAGAGTATAACTAGCATGGATTAGAATTACAAGTTTCATTTGACGTTAACGCAGAGGGCATGAATAATTTAGTTTATTTCAAAATTTAAACTGTGTCCTATTACTGAAATTATTTGTGTTTAAATTGGCAAATTAATTATCAGTTTTTTTACTAGAACATTACATGGTTCAAATGAAAGAAGTTGCAAATTGTTCGCGATATATACGGCCTAAACCATAATGAAATATTACATGGCATAGCTTAAGTTGTTATAGCATCCTTCGTTCTTGTTGGAGTCATTATTTCAGCAGATGTAAGCTTTCTTATCCGTTAAAATATCGATCTTCATCATAGGTAGCTATTAAGAAAGAAATGTGTCAGAACCTGTGAAGATTTGGGATCAAGTTT
The DNA here is from genome assembly GCA_031002005.1 of Vandiemenella viatica. Taxonomy (NCBI): domain Eukaryota; kingdom Metazoa; phylum Arthropoda; class Insecta; order Orthoptera; family Morabidae; genus Vandiemenella; species Vandiemenella viatica. The sequence goes on along the minus strand of JARYHS010009136.1, from coordinate 91,235 downwards.
ATATCGCGATGCATGGAATGTATTAAATTGCGTGTGATTGAAGTTTGCTTTTCTATCAGAAATTTTAGCGGATATTATGGTTAAGCTGAAATGCAAACTGGACCAAGATGACAACTGAAGCTTTTTGCTACAGCACAAGGAACGGTAAATTACAATGAGCTTTATTTTGCAACAATTCTGATTAGTTAAGCAACTGCAGAGAAATATCCACGTTATTTAATAACATTTCTAGGCATCCACGAATAAATTAACTGACTGAACATACTTATTAGTTGCTTAGATTAATTTAATATTAGTTTATGTAGAAGTATTAGTTGATATCACATTTATGTAAGTTAATTTTCGCAATGTTAGCGGCACTTGAAGTTACAGCAGTGGGCATAGCGTTTTTTTTTTAGTAATTTTTTTTCTGTTACTTAATTCATTACTTCGTTCTAACGAAAGTATTGCTAACATTTTTCGGTTGCGGAGCGTCTTACGTTTCAGAATTTTTAATTTAATTCATGGCGACGTTTACGAAAAGGAGGGTGTAAATGTGAAGAAGATGCCATTATAACGAAGCAATTGATACAAATTTCAACAGGGCAGTACCAGTTTCCGGCCGGTGGAAAATATCACCTTCCACCCATTAAAACTAATATTACGTTGGAATGACGTAAGCTGTTAAGATTTATTTTTAATTTACTTTTGGGTTTACTGATGCCTTATTTCAGCCGCATGTAACTGTGTCAGCTATTCAAATGTGTTAGTATAATTCTGAATAATGAATATAAAAAATTAAGATTGAAGAACCCTTATAGATTTTTTATTTGGTTTATTTCGCGATGCAATGTGACCATTGAAATGTGATAAGTATATGTATTAATATGCGTGTAAAGTAAGTATTGTTTCTCTGGCGGCATGTTTAGCACATGGAGGAAGGAAATATTTCCTCCATGGTTTAGCGTAGTACTGTACGTGGTTATGGGATTCTACGATAACCGTGAAGCCGCAATTTGTTGATGGAATCTTATGTAACTCGACGAAAAAAACTGAAAGTAGAGAATAAAATGTTTTGATATCTTACTTAATTCTCGAGATATTGTATCTCAAAATTGACGTGGTTAGGTTGAAATGCGGCCTGGAACAGAAGAAAAATTTCGACATTGCCAAATTTGATGATGATATCGTATGTAACTCGAAGAGACAAATCGAAAACAAATAATACATTTTCTTTCCATATCTCGCTTAGTTCTTTAGATATTGTATTTCAAAATTTAGGTGGTTTGGGTGAAATCTGGCCTGGACCAGAAAAAACAAACTACCAAAACCGCTATATCTACACGGTGGAAATGCACTATATGTGTTTTATTTTCTTCCTGGTGGTTGTTGTTAGGTTGAAATACGTCCTGGACCAGAGGAAACTTCACCAAAATCACAGTTATAATTGATTTTCAACATGCTATATCTCGAAAACCAAGAAAGATATCAAAAAATTTTATTCTTTATTTTCGATTTATTTCGTCGAGTTCTACAAGATTGTGGCACCACGGTAATGATTGAACTGCCTGTTGTTAGATTGAAATGCAACCTGGACCAGGATAGCAACAGAAACATTTTGTTATTGCGCAAGGCAATAGGAATTATACTATGGTGATTTATTTTTGTGTTTATTTAAACGATTGCTAAGAAATGATTTGCCAGAATACTGAAGTTGTTATGATTTAATTTAGTATCCTTCGTTTACACTGTGGTCATTATTTCAACTGTAGGCTATGTAATTTATGTCATCCGTTAACACATCGATCTTCATCGCATTATTAGCGAAGATTGTGGTTTGACTGAAATGCGACCTCCATCAAGTTGACAACTGAAACGTTTTGCTACATCACAAGGGATGAGAAATTACAGCACATTGAGCTTTATTTCAAAACAATTCTGTTTAGGTAAGCAACTAAAAAGAAATTAATTGCCAGAATACTCCAAACCCGTCAATTTTGACGGGCTTTGTGGCTAATAGATAAATAATTTAAAACTTTATGCATATCCCTCGTTGGTGTATATACAGGGTGTTTCAAAAAGAATATACGTATTTCGAATGCATATATTTATTAAACTGTAAGACATACGAATATGAAACTTTACACACATATTTACGAACCTCTAAAGTTCAGATTACAGATCTTCAATATGTCCTCCATCAGCCACACGAACAATATCACATCGATACTCAAATTCCTCCCATACTCGCGCAAGCATGTCCTTCGTCACTGATGCTACGGCAGTACGGATCCGGTTCCTCAAGTCCTCAAGGTTCTGTGGGAGTGGTGGTACATAAACGTTGTCTTTAATGAAACCCCACAGGAAGAAGTCACAGGGTGTCAAATCCGGTGACAGTGGAGCCCAGCTGATGCATGCTAAGTCGCCAGCTCCTTGACGACCAATCCAACGGTTCGGTAGAGTTTCATTCATATATTCACGCACTTGGCGACTCCAGTGAGGGGGTGCCCCACCTTGTTGAAAAATGAAGTTATCTTCGTGCAGCCTCGGCAACAAACAGTTTTGTAACATAGCGAGATACTGCTGACCGTTAACCATAAACAGATGATCGTGTTATCGCACAAAACACTTGACTTTAGGCGAATCTCGTACATGTTCAATGACTGCATGTGGGTTCTGTAGACCCCAAATTCGAACATTGTGTTTGTTTACCTGACCACTAACATTGAAAGTCGCTTCATCAATGAAAACGATGCGTTATGCGAAAGTGTTATCATTGTCAACAGCATCATTAATCTCGTTATAAAATGCCACACGTTTCCGTTTGTCATCAGGACGCAGAGCTTGTAACAACTGTAACTTGTACGGCTTCATAACCAACCGACTTCTCAAAACACGCCAAATTGTTGTTGTAGGTAGTTGTAACTCCCGACTGGCACGACGAGTTGATTTTGAAGGACTACGTTGGGAAAGCAGTTTGAATTCGTGCAACATGTGCCTCAGAAACACGAGGGCGGCCAGGACTCTTTCCTTTACATACACATCCGGTATCTAAAAACTGTCGATACCATATACAAATGTTCCACTCATTCGGAGGATGCATTTGGTACCTCAACCTGAAATGTCTTTGCACTGTAATCACGGAATTGCACTTCGCAAACTCGATAACACAAAATGATTTCTGCTGTGGAGTAGCCATTTTAAACATATGACGGTTACCAAGAATAACACAAGACGACTGACATCTAGCGGCTATTAAATAAACTAGTCTATGTATTCGTTTCTCCAATAGCCGAGCCGGGGCGCAGCGATCGATAGTTTGGACAAAAGAATACTTTGTAATACGTATATTCTTTTTGAAACACCCTGTATATCGGAATGCTATATAATTCGCATTGTCCTGTTCTGGAACTTCTCAATTTCCTCCTGATTGGCATAAAGGAGCACTTTTGCGTAATACTCCACATGAGGGGCAGTAATGGTTTTGTAAATTAGGTTTCTCTTATTGGCTCCAACTAAATTTGCCTACCCTATTCAGAGTGAGAAATAGAGAGGGAGGGAGAGAGAGAGAGAGAGAGAGACAGAGACATAGGGTAGCGCGGCGCACTCTAATTCCGTTATTCTTGACGATAAACATGAAAGAGAGAAAATATTTGAAAGATTACTGAAATTTTGCTTAAAGTTTGTTGGAAGTCACTAAGTGCTCTCATAATGAAACACTGGATGAATATTTGATGGGGTAATTTTCGCTCCATTTTAAGCAAAAGCATGTCTTTGGCGCATATCATCATGTATGACATCATATGGGTTGTAGTTGGTGTAAGAAGTGGTTTCACTGGGCATGTGGGGAAGAGGAAACGTGGTAAATAATGAGGCTCTCCCATGGTTTTGTTCACTTTGTCTAAGGGATGATAGGATGTGGGAGATGGGCAAAACGATTAGAGAGTTGCATGAAAGGATCAGGGTTCTTGAGGCTCATCCTGTGGAAGCTCAGAATCTGCAGGCGTGGCCTGTGGTGACCTCGCCTGTGGAGGTTCAGCTTGTGGGGGCTCAGCCTGTGGAGGCTCAACCTATGGAAGTCCAGCCTGTGGAGGCTCAGACTGCACAGGCACAGTCTGTGGGGGCTAAGCTTGTCAAGGCTAAAGCTGTAGAGGCAGAAAATAGAGATAGTGGGTAGGAGGAAGTTGATAAGGATGGGTGAGAGCTGGTAACAGGTCATAGTAGAAACATGGTTAACAGGATGAACAAGCCAGACACTTCAGTAATTGTGGGAAAAAATAGGTTTGACCTGTTGCCAGAGTCAGGAGGAGAAGAGCCTGATGTAGATGTAGGAATAGGTAAGATGCAGCAGACCTTTAGGAATAAGGGTGTGCATGGCAAGAATAGGAAAAAAAAAAAGGTTCTGCTGCTAGGTAGTAGCCATGGAAGAGGTGTAGGCCCTCTTCTGCAAGATCAGTTAGGTACAGGAAACGACGTCACAAGTTTTTTTTTTCAAACCTAGTGCAACATTAGGCCAGGTAATAGAGGATATAGGTTCCCTTTGTAGGAGTTTCATTAAGGATGATAGAGTAGTGATAGTAGGAGGTGTGGGAAATAGTATTGATAGAAACATGAGTTATAATATAGAGAGTGACCTGAAGAAAGTGGTGAAGGAGGCACAGCATACCAGGGTGGAGCACATGCAGGTCCTAAGTCGCCATGACCGGCCACAATTGAACTATGCTGTGAGGCGGGTTAATGTGGAAATGGAAGTGCTACTTGGGAAAGGCATTAGTTCTGTCTTGGGGGTTGTCCCTGTGAACACCATTGGTAGGTGGAGTTTCAGTAGGCATGACCTACACCTAAATATAAGAGGGAAGGGAGTACTTTCTAATTTGTTAGTTAAAGCAGTGAGGGAACCCATTTCCAGTGATGATGGGTTCAGGACTGTGCCTTTTTTAGGTTAGGGGCTCTGGTGAAGGGACAAAAATAGATTATAAAAGTGATACTGATTGCAGATTCACAATGGGGAAAGTCACAGATGTTAAAGAAATAGATGAAGTAGCTGAAACTGACTGCAGTAAAAGTGGGAAAGAGGAGATAAATTCTGAAAATGCAAAGCCAGTAGTAAGGGTGTTAATGGTAAACTATAGAAGTATAGTGAACAAAGTAATCGAATTTGCAAACTTAATAGAGAAACACAAACCACAAGTAATAATTGGGTTAGAGAGTTGGTTAAAAGAAGAAGTACTAGACAGTGAGGTTTTAACTGATGGTTACAGATTGTACCACAGAGATAGAGAAGCAATTGGTGGAGAACTTTTCATACTAATTAACAAAAACCACCACAGTTCACTGGTGTTCATAGATCAAGGCCATGAGTGATTTGGCGTAGATTTCTGGGGTAATAAATAAGAAAAAATCATAGTGTTGGCTGTTTACCGCAGTGGAAGAATGACAGAAGAGGATGAGGCTCTTGGGAGAAATTAAATTCATACTCAGATCTCAGAGGTGAGAATAGAATGATCATCATTGGTGGGGATTTAAATTTACCAGGTGTAAACTGGGAAGGAAATAAGATAAATAACAGAAGGGAACAAAGATTTGCAAATATCTTAATAAGGGAAGGAGGATTTACACAAGTGGTTGAATAAAACGCTAGGGGACAAAATATTTTGGATATATTTCTATTTAAGCCCAATGAAAACCTTTTGAGGTATCAAGTAACTGAAGGAATAAGTGATCATGAAGCAGTTCTGATGGATATTAGATGATTCAGTAAACCAGCAGCCAAAATTGAAGGGGGAAATTGGTACCATTATAAAAAGGCACAGGTTTCAAATTTAAAGAGATATTTCAGAGAACAATTCAGCAAATGGAAGGAAGGCTCAAGTACAGTAGAGTCAAGGTGGGAAGAGTTCAAGGAGATAGTAAGAAAGGAGGAAGAAAAATTTATTTCAAGGCAGAAAATAAAGAGAATTAGAAAACCTATGTACTATAACAGGGAAGTGAGGAGGTTAAAGAGGTTGGTAAGAAAAGAACATAACAGAGTTAAGAGACAACAGGGTAGTAGGTAATATTTAAAACAACTAAACAAGGATGTAAAAACAGCAAAAAAAAATGGCTAAAAATGGGTTTATGAAGAGTATTGTCAGTGCAGGAGGACCATTGACTGATGCCTCTAGAAATTTCTATGGCTATATCAGGATACCGAGGGGAAGGGAGGGCGTAGAGATACTTACAAATAAGGATGGAGAAGAAGTTACTGACAATTTGAAAAAGGCAGAGATTTTGAGTAACTGGTTCAGTGAAAGCATTAGGGACAATGACTCAGAAACAGGAGGGTCTAATTCGGAGTACGGGCTTAACAACACAATTAGAAATGATGATAGTAAAAAATTTGATATTCATCCTGAGGAAATCATGAAGGAAATAAGAAAGCTGAAAAAACATAAAGGGGCTGGTGAAGGTAATATTGCTACAGATATCTTAAAGATAGCCAGATGTGACATTGTACCTTATCTTGAAATATTATTTAAATTGAGTCTGTATACTTGCTGCTTACCACAGGACTGGAAAAGTTAAATAGTAGAACCAGTTCATAAAGGAGGCGTGAGAAATAGAGTTGAGAATTACAGGCCAATCAGTTTGACATCAGTGGTAGGTAAATTAATGGAAAGATTGATATGCAACCATGTCAGAAATATATGTGAGGAACGTAAGTGGTTTTCAAGCAGGCAACATGGGTTCAGGCAAGGATATTCATGCGAATCTCAGTGGGTGGAATATATGCAAGATATTTCAGATGAAATGGAAAAGGGAGGCCAGGATATCTAGTTAAGTTGGCAAACATGGGATGAAGGAGTCAGCTTATTAGATACACAAATAAAAAACAAAAGGTTGATTATGAATATAAGGTGGGGAAAGAATTGTTTGAAAATAAAATAAATAAATAAATAAAGACTTGAAATGTAAATATCTTGGCATTACTTTTGATAACAAGCTTAATTGGGCAGGACACATTGTACAGGTGGTAGGAAAAGGTTTCAAAGTTCTGCACTTGTTGGAGAGCGTGATGAGGGGATCCACGAGAGAAGTAAAGGAATTGGGTTACTAAACTTTGGTCAGACCATTGCTCAAATTTGGTAGTGTAGTATGGGACCCTCATTTTAAGTATCAAATACAGAAGTTGGAGAGGGTGCAAAAAAGGGATGCTGGATTTGTTTCTGGAAATTATCGCAGAATGCAATCAGTGACGGATATGATAAAGGAGCTGGAATGGGATACATTGCAAGACAGGAGGAGGATGAGGAGGGTCATGGGAGTGTACAGGGCATATACTGGCGATGAGGCATGGAAAGATATTGCAATAGGTAAGAAAAGTATAGGGAAGGGCATGACTAAATGCTGGACCATTCAAATTTAAGTATTTTTCTCTTAATCAATTTTAATTGTTTTGCCCTCTCTTCCTATTCAGCTAGTTTTTTCCCCTGCCTGCCAAGCAAACAGGCCTCCCTGGCTCTCTCTGAAGCTGTAAGATTTCACCCTGCTTTGTTTACAACCTTTCAAGGGCATCAGCATAATGTCAAAATAATCGTCGTCTTCCCGATGCTTATATACATCCAGATTTTTGCTTGCATTCTTTTTCAACTGCATCCATACATATTATATTAGAAATTAATGTTGTTGGAGTTACAGCTTTTCTCCTGAATACAATACATTCATGTATAATGAGACTAGGGCTTTTTCTTAGAGTCAATTTTACTTTAGACATTAAAAAATAAAATTGACAGCACTCTCAAAATTTGATAGTTTATCTATCATAATAAAAACAAAATATAGCAATTTGTAATCTAAAATCATATATTAGTATAAAACAATACCTATTCATTAACTGTAATGACAGTAACTATTAATGAAGGTGCATGCCACATGCAGCCTATATAAAGATGAGTCAGTACAAGTCGACATGGGTTACACTACTTTGAATCACATAAAAAATTTTTTGTGTTTTACGGTAAAGTAAAAAAAGTACCTGTGCATTACTAAAAAATTTTACTCTCAAAAATGATGGACACCCTAATATATATCGTTTGCAGTCATTAATTATGCTCTATACAAAATTAACAGTAAAATTCCACCATTATGGCTTTAAAGGTGAAAATGATCTTTAGATTATGAGTAGTTGTCATTTATTCAAAAATTGGGTCAGATATTTAGGGATCCATATTTTCAATAAGATTCCAACACATCTTAAATGTGTAGTATCAGATAAAATTTAATTCAGGTATAAATTAAAATAATGTTTGATTGAAAACTCCAAAACTCCTATTCCATACAAGTATTTCTTTTAATGGTATTCACAAAATAATTGACAGTAGTTTCTAAGAATGCAGTTTATATGAGTGATGTACATATTATTCTGTGGCAGTGCATCTTCTGGTGTATGCATTAATTTGGTTATGTGATTATTTTGCTGTAAATTGACTCTTTTCTGCATTCTACTGTGTCAGTCTCTTATCTTGATACCTTTGGAAAATAAATGTATTGTATCATATTGTATACAAAATAACTGAACAACCAATGGGAAAAAATGATTCTTTACATTAATCAATTTACTATTTAATGTGTCAGGTTATTAAATAGATTATTTGGATAGGTAGTTATAATCACATTGTAAATAGGCCTTTATTTGGATAGAAAATAACTATTCTTTATTCTTTGACATATCTCCCATCAACAAAATGACACTCTGCACAAAACCAAGTAAACAGTATGAAAAAATTGCATACTTATTTGTCTTTATTAAAATATCCCTTGAACATACCCCTCATAGTTCAACTTTTTTCACAACTGTTTTCTTTCCACAAAGAAAAGAAGAAAAATATATGTGTCAAAGCTAACATATGTTTGAAAAGATATATATATATATATATATATATATATATATATATATATTTGTATATATTTTTTTATTTTTTTTTATTTTTATTATTATTTTTTGAAATGTTACATATACCATCTCCCAATTTTTATATATATATATATATATATATATATATATGTTGATGACTGTCACCAGAGAGTATATTTAATTCCCAGCCTAATTTCAGAAACTTAAAATATCTGGTAAGCCATTGACATGACAGTAAGACTATTTCAGTTTGGTAATGTGACTAGTTTTCCTCCCTTGTGATCCAGCCTTTAATGCTTTTAGGACAACTGAAATTTTTCTCTTAACTCATGTCTGGTTCTTGAGAATCTTTATGAAAGTCATTACCCTTCTTGGAGGTCTTCCTTTAAATATTATCCAAAGTAAGTAAAAAATGTTTTCTTGTGGTGAAAGCAATGTAAAATATTTTCAATTTTGCCCTCTTCAATGACCCAATTACTTTGATTGTATCTTTAGTAATGCCTGTTCTCTGGTTTCATGTTACACTGTGTTATTTTGAGCATGTTGGTTAGAGTTTGTAATTACAATAATTACAAGCCTGTTCATACACCAATACCTACAGATGAACTGGAGGAGAGGGACATTGTTAGTTAATATATTAGTTAGTATACTGATCTTAGTTATGTATTATTTTATTATTTTGGGTATCATGGCCTTGGCAGTTGTGTTATTTAAAGGGAGTAATGTTAGAAAATATATTAATTTGGATAAAAAATTTTGGGACCTCTTCCTATGCAAGGAACAATTGTTGGTTTATAACAGGATACTATTTTTAAAAAATTAAAAAAATCCACCTCTTCTGTTCCCTTTTATTTATTTATTTTTCCCCTTATAAACTTTTGTTTTGGTATTCTGACAGGATTTTCATAAGTGACTAAAAGTTCAGATACTCTTCTAACCAATTTTTTAGGAAAAATGTTTTCACCTTAAATCTGGTAATATTTTCTAGTGACATAACAAAAATATTTTTAACAGTGCTGCAGTACTAGCTATAGTTTCCATGATTTCCAGCGAATGTATCTTCCAACACTTGCTCGTTTCACTGTCTCTCCTAAAAATAATGTTTTTCAGTAGTACTAATTAATCTGATTTTTGGTGTGGTTTGTGTCTTGCAACTTGTCAATTACTTCTTTAACTAAACTATTTTTGCTCTGTGCATAGGAAATCCTTTTCAAGCAGTGCACTATCCCAGTCTCCAGGTACTCTCTTAACAAAAACAATTCTTATTTTCCCGATATTACTAAAAGGCATACTTTCATAGTCTAGACCTACCAAATCCAGTTCAGCACCTCATCTCCAAATTAAACTTTTACATGGGTAATGTACAACTGAGCAGCCGGTGTGAATTCATACTTAGGTCAGCAAAACAGAGAATGCTTCATGGCAGGTTAAAAGTATTGTTTTTTGGTCTAAATATATTTACATAAATTATTAAAACAAGTCCCTACAGGGATAATGTCTTTTCATGTCATAAAACTGTGTTCTGGATAACCTAACTTTCTGATTCATAGTTAAGAGGATAGTTCCATCTTTGTCAAAATTATTCTCATTCATTAGAAAATGTGCTAATTTTGAACAACTAAATTTTTTATCAGGTTGATGACTTCATATACAAAATTATGTTTGAGTAAAAAAATATTGTTATTTTGGGAAACATTAAACTAACTACAGCACCAGAATACATTTTGTACAGGTATATTCCCTTTAAACAGATTTTCATAAAAGGCTCTAAATTAATCCCTCCTGGTAAGATCTGCCCAACATTACTCTCCTCTTCATTTCAATCTGACTGCTGGTAGCACAAAAATGTTTTAAATACTTCTCCCTAAACTGGTAATAATTGTGACTATATAATAGTGCAAAGACATTTAATGTGCCAAATATGTGGACATATCTTTACCCGACTTCAAAAAAGGAGAAGGTTCTCAATTCGTCTGGTTTTTTTGGATGTATGTTCAGCGATATCTTTGCCAATTTTGAACTGATTTAAATGAAATTTTTATAATGGACAGCATATAACTCGAAAGTGGTCCCACATGAGTTTCATTGAGAAACCACCCCTTCTACCCTTTTACACCCCTTCATTTTTATACAAATCCACATTTTTTATCCGATTTCGATCGAACTTTGAGTATATATAGTCAAAAATAAAGAGAAAAATACTGTCAACTTTTGTTTTGAAAAAACTGAATCCCACTCCCCCTATGCATCCCTTAATTATTACCAATGTTCTTTATACAAAGCTACAGTCAACACCATTTAACTGATCTCCATTAAAGTTTGCAGATACATGTAACTTTTCGTGGAAAAGGTTTCCGACCCAAAAAAATAAAAAACCATCCCTCTCTCCCTTTACACCCCCTAATTTTTATACAAACGCACATTTTTTATCCTATTTCGATGGAACTTTGGACATGTATAGTCAAAAATAACGATAAAACACTATAAACTTTTGGTTTGAAAAAATTGAACCCCTCTCACCCAATCCACATCATTAATTTTTTTGGCAATATTCTTTATATAAAACTACAGTCAACACCATTCTGCTGATCTCCATTAAAATTGGCACATACATGTAAATTTTCATGGAGAAGGTTTATGACAAAAAAAAAAAAAAAATAAATAAATAAATAAAAAAAAAAATAAATAAGAAGAAGTCATCCCCATCTTCCCCTTTACACCCCCTAATTATATAGAAACCTACATTTCTTATCTCATTTCGATTGAGCATTCAATATGTATACTTTAAAAAAAAATATTGTCAACATTTGGTTTCCCAGTGCTCAACCCCTCTCCCTTCTTCTAACCCCCTAATTTTTGTCAATGTTCTTTATAAAAAGCTGCAGTCACCACCGTTTGAGATATTACCATGAAAATTGGCGCTTATATGTATTTTTTCACAAAGAAGGTTTCTGACCAAAAAATTCAAAAAGCACCCCCTCTCCCCATTAACCGTTTAATTTTTGTACAAACCCACAGTTTTTATAGAGTAATGTTATCTTTTGGTTTGCAAAAACGAACCCTTCTCCCCATTTCCACCCCTTGACTTTTGTCAATTTTCTTTTTAAAAAGCTACAATCGACACCATTCGACCGATGTTTATGAAAGTTGGCATATATATGTATTTTTTTATGGAGAAGATTTCTGATGAAAAAATTCTAAAACAACACCAGCTCCGTTTTTATATCCCTTAATTTTTGTATAAAATCCACATTTTAATCCGATTTCGGTGGAACTTCGCGTGTGTATACTTTGAAACAAATAGAAAAAGATAAATGCTACTCACATAACTTTCACAAAAACACAAACCCTAACCCCCTTTCTACCCCTTTAATTACTATCAATGTTCTTTATATAAAGCTACTGTTTCTATCAGATTTTGAAGAAAGTATGCATGCACAAGTATACTTCAAAACAAACGGAAAAAACCGTGTACCTTTGGTTTAAACCAGCCAAACCTCTCTCCCATTCCTCCCCCTAGATCTACACAAAGCACAGTTTCTATCCGATTCTGAAGGAAATTTGCAAACGTATACTTTAAAAACTTCAGAACAATTTTGTTTAAATTAGGTTGGAGACGCCCAAGCCCTCTTCTCTTCATCCCCCACCCCTCCTAATATCCAATGTTCTTTAGAGATACCCACCGTTTTTATCATATTTCAATGGAACACTGCATATTTATACTTAAAAACAAAGAAAAATCTTCTGTTTACAAAACCCAACCGCTCACTCCCTTACCCCATTTAATTTTTGCAAATGTTCTTTACATGAAGCTACAGTTTTTATCTGGTTTCGATGGAACCTTGCACATGTATACTTTAAAACAAAGAGAAAAATACTGTCTACACTAGCTTTACAAAAACCAAACATCTCTTCACCTCCACACCCTTAATTGCTTTTTTTTTTATATATACCTACAATTTTTATATGAAATCAATAGAAATTTACAAAGGTATTCTTTAAAGCAATCAGAAAATACAATCTACATTTTATATACAAAAGCCCAATCCCTCTTCCCCTATACTCCCATCATTTATAATTTCCATCATTCTTTAAAAAGATCCACAATTTTAAATTCTCTCAAAATCAATTAAACTATTTTTAAGTCATGGCAGAATGTTTATAAAATAAATTTGTCCTAATGTCTGAACATGTACTTCAGTTTTCAACATAGGCCACAAGCATTTACGTTGTGAAAACCAGTTAAAAAACTATATTTTCTGTGGAATGCCATAACATACAGATATATTCCAGAGACAGATTTGTGTATGTGGTATGTATTAATGTCCAGATGTTACATGTTTCGATTATCGAGCAGCAGCTTTAACAGATGTTTTGATTAGACTGTAACACAGCCTTGACCAAAATGTAAACTGATATTCCTTAACACAGCATCTAGTTCACCAGATTCTGGAAGTTGTTAGGGTATAGAAAGACAGATTTTTTTTTTTTTTTGAAAGCATACGCTTTAACCAATGAGCTACCAGGAATTTCGCAAAATGAGAACTGCCGCGGCATGTTTAAAATACAAAATATTATATAATTCCACTAAAATTTTAAAAATAATATAATTGTTAACAAATTACAAAAACCGCCTTCAAAAGAGCACACTATAAATTTTAAAATAACGTTATATCTTGCTTAGAAGAAAGTAAATCTAAATGGACCATATTATATATTACTATTATTGAATTTTTTTATATTAATTAGTTATTTTTGGAGTCGGTGCCAGCCAAAGCAAGAAAAACAAAAAGATAAAAACAACAATAATACATAAAAATCATGTTACCATCTACCTACAATTAATTATATAAATACGTTTCAACAAAACTGAAATATACAGATGATACGTCAATATTATACTAACTATAAAGCATTTACTGCATGATGTAGCCTACCAACAAACACTGTAGCGCCAGAATATGCCTGGATGACCAACGAGGCCGAGGCACAAATTACAATAACGTTAATTTGTTCTCCTAAGCTGTCTCCCGTAATAAAACTATCTGCCTCACGATGCGCTGCAAAATATTTGGAATTTTTATTCGGATTCTCGGTTCGTCTCGAACACCAAATGAAGTTCAGTAATTCGATCTTCGCGATGTGACAGCTGGCACCGACGCCAAAAATAACTAATTAATGTAAAAACTTCAATAACAGTAATGTAAAATATTGTCATTTAGATTTACTTTCTTCTAAGCAAGGTATAAAGTTATTTTTAAAATTCTTACACATGTACAAAGGGTAATAGCATTGCTTTGCAGAGGTCGTCGGTTCGAGGACGGTGTTGCTGGTTTTAATTAAGTATTAGTTTAAACACCTGTTAAAAATTATGAGTATCTTCCATGACGGTAGTAAGAATTAGTTATGAAAATTTTCTCACGAAATACGAACACCGATTAACAATTTTCTTTCTTTTTTATTTATGACAGAAATTATTAATGTTATGAAAAAGTTTATAAGTAATCTATAATTTAAAAAAACAAATAACTTCTGTTTATTTATTCATATATTTCATGTATATTTTCTCTGTGTTTTAATTAACTTCACTGTTTCTTATCTCCTGTCAAAAAATTCTTAGGTTTTATTGTCACTTGGTTGTAGTAACTGCTACGGAGAAAACAGCATAATAATCGGATACTCTTTACATAAATTTCTTCATGTAATAATCGAATTAAATATCATCATACGAGTTTAAACGAATGTCACAAAATAATTTATATAGGCCTGTCTCTGCCTCGCATTATAATTTGTATCTGGGTTACACAACAGATAATTGTATTTTTTGCAGAAGTTGCTGTTGTACTTTCTTTTTAGAATTTAAGTGCCAATGAATTCAAACTGGATTATTTATTTGATATTTACGTTTCCTTTTAACAATATGCAACAGATCAGCCAGAATATTATGACCACCTAGCTGATAGTCGGTATGTCTGCCTTTGGCACGGATAAGAGCGGGACGCATCGTGGCATGAAAGTGGTGAGCTTTTGGTAGATCGCTGGAGGGAGTTGGCACCACATCTGCACACACGTCACCTTATTCCCATAAATTTCTGGGACGAAGGCGATGAGGTCTGCCACCACGTTCAATCACAACCCTGGTGAGATCGATCGGGTTCGGATCAGGTGAGGTGGAGGGCCCAGGACACCAATTGCCACCCTGTGTTTCTCGTGCCACACCATCACACTTCTGGCTTTGTGACATGGCGCCTTATCTTATTGAAAAATGCCACTGCCGTTGGGAAACATGTTCGTTATGAAGGGGTGCATGTGGTCTACAACCAGCGTATCGGGAATCATCAGACCATGCAACGCTCTGCCACTGCACCTAATTCCAGTGACGATGGTCACGTGCCTATTTCAGTCGTAATGGCCGATGTAGTGGTGTTAACATTGGCACTTACATCGGTTGTCGGTTGCGGAGGCCCGTCGTTGGGTGTGTTTGGTGCACGGTGTTCATACACACTTGTACTCCGCCCAGCATTAAAGTCTAATGTTAGTTCTGCCACAGTTCGCAGTCTGCCCAGTATGTGATGTCCGACATCTGTAATGAGGGGTAGATGTCCAACCTCTCAACGTTTGGATGTGATTTCACCTTGGTTTCGCCACTTGTTGAAGACACCACAGCATTCCTCCAACACCCGACAAGTCGTGCACTTTCGAAATGCTCGTCCCCGACCCTCTGGGCCATCACAATCTCCCTCGGTCAATCTCAGAGTCATCGAATGCCTTCCACCTTCTAAACACGGATAGCACGCTCACTGATATTACATACACCGTGCGTGTGTCTGAGTAGCAGTCATTCCTCGTTATGTGACGCTGCTATAGCCTGGGCGGGTTTATATCGATAAGAGGTAGATAGTAACAATGTTCTGGCTGATCAGTCTACGTGTCAATAAAATCTAATACAGTTTGTAGTGTCCTAGTGTATTTTTTACTGCAAGGTGCACAGAACAAAAAATAATGAACATTTAAAAAGCTCTTAGTTGAAGTTAGGAGCAAAGGAATTGGAGCCGCTCCAGCGGGAAGCGCGTGTTTTACACTGCTTTAAATATCACCTATCCACATCGTCTCAAAGTTAAAAAACTGTATGCCTATCAACTGAGCTAACGGTGTAAAGGAATACCAACGGAATTATACCAGCAAAAGATTATTATGCGAGAAAATCTTTTGTATAAGTGTGAGATGAGCACCCGATATTTTGCGTTTGTTTGGTAAATCATTCATTAGCAGCAGCCAATAAATCTACACGATGTACCAGGTGGGATTTGCGAAAAGATAGGGAATGTAGAAGCCAGTTTGCGAGAGTGCTGTAAGTTACTGGTATTGTATATAACCCATGTTTGCAGAACTGACGCATTATATGCCCCTTGTTTACTACAAAAATCGTTATCCATATGACGTAAGAGCACTTGTAACTGTAAAAGTATCTATTGCCGTTTTCAACAGAAACCAATTTAGCACACTGTAATTGCAGAATTCGTTCCGCAAATTCCCCTGTGACGGTAATTCATTGGTAATGTTAGAATTTCATAGTAACCTACATGATTGGTGATAATTACTGCAATATTTTTTTTTTTTAATGGCATTTGGCAATGGAGGCCATACAGCCAGCTCAATGTAATGATTATATCTTTCAGTCGTCATAAATAATAAGTCGTCATCCAGTATATATATTGTTTTTTTCCAATGTATGGGCGCCACAGTACGGACAGGACAGACACACAACACTTAAACATCCATGCCCACGGCCGGATTCGAACCGGCGGCTTTTGGCACGCGGAGCTAGCACTCCAGCCCCTACGCTACCGAGGCCGGCATGTGAAGTAAGCTTGAAAATCAAGTTAGGTATATGATTAAGAGGTCACCAGTCCGGTGGATCTGCTCCAAGACAACTGCGTCATGATGGAACGCAAATAGTGGGATAAACCGAGGCCCATTGTCACGACCTGTCCCTTCAACCAGTGTTTCCAGGAGGTCAGGTAGGGAGTGTGAAATGAGTTCACCGTTGAAAAGCGAAAGTAGGGGTAGCAGTATTTGCTAACAAATATATGGTCGATGAGACATCAATGGTCCCATAATAACACTGGCGAAGCAGAGAGTATGAGCTTGGTAGCCACTAGTTTTCGTGAGGTCAGGAATCAGCTTTGCTTTAGGCCACTATTGCCTTATCGTATCTCGCTAGTTCTTCAACGAATGAGTTCTGGCAAATGTAAATAATTCAGTGTTAAACAATAATAATTTATGTAATCATTTCCTGTTTAGTCATATTTTCTAGTAACACATGTGCCTCTTTACATAAAGTTTACGTTCTAAACTCTGTGTTTGGCCTAAAGAATGAGTGCCTTTGCCACCGAATGTATGTCAGGCCGGAAAAACGCTACGTGACATGGGTAGATTTGTTGCTGAGCTTTGGCAGTTATGCCAAATTTCACTTTGAGGAGAGTAGCGTTTGACATTACACTTTGGTAATAGGATAGTCGGGAGAGGAAATGAGAAGTGTCATTTGTCAATAAAAAGAATTTGAAAATTGAAACTTGGAAAGCCATGGAATTGGACGAATATTGGTAGCCGGGATATTCGGGACTTTAGTGAACTAATGGATATTCAGAACTTCAGTGAACTAGTAAACAGTGCAAGTGATAAACTAATTATAAATTCGGCTCATCAAAATTTTAAATTTTGCGGGAAGTGTCAACACAGAAATTGCCAGCGTGGTGCTTTACCACCCAACATTCCAGAGGTTACGCTTTCTTCGGCCGAGCACAGCTATCGTTCTCCTACAGACATTAGTGCCTACAAAATACGACTCTTGTTCATATGTGGCGCGAGATCTGGTGACACGCACCGCGGCTGGAGTCGGCCGTGTTGTCGACAATGCCGAACACAGGTGGCAACGCCCGGGTTTCCCTGCCTGTCAAGAGAGCCACAGCGACATGTGTGTTTGGCGTTGCTGCTATCGTCCAGAGGAGACAAACACGCGGCGTGGGTGGTGCTGACCCTCGATACTAGATGGCATGTGTTGGGGGTTGAGCTGAGCTGGCCGTCCCAAGGTCGGCGAATCCGAGAGTGGTCGCTGGGGTGAAAGTACACGGCACTCTGGATTGGGATGGCACGCTGTTCGGCCGTGGACATGTGTCGAAATGCTGAGAGAAGAGGAGACAGAGCCTGG
Organism: Vandiemenella viatica; assembly: GCA_031002005.1. Classification (NCBI taxonomy): domain Eukaryota; kingdom Metazoa; phylum Arthropoda; class Insecta; order Orthoptera; family Morabidae; genus Vandiemenella; species Vandiemenella viatica. The sequence continues at coordinate 73,152 of JARYHS010009136.1, read as the reverse complement.
AGCTCGAAGAGCACGCTCCGCCCGCAGACATCACTGCAGAATCACCGAATGCGGTAATTCTGCGTTGCATTAACCAGAGGTAGACAATCTTTTGTCCGAAACATACACCCTCTTAAACTCATGGCTCATCCAGTTGTTTGCACTTTCCAAGTTTTTTTTATTGTAACAATTAATGAATAAACGAGGCTTTCTTTGTGGATGGTTCAAATTTCATTTTTTCAATTCATATTAAAATAATCCTAAAGTGCAGTTGTGTATAGTTAAAAATTAATAAGGAAATTGGTTCAAATACCCAACATTGGTGATTACAAGTTGTTTATTTGATGTGTTCTGATAAGCCAACAAGCTCTGGGGTCGCAGCCAATGTACAATGCTTTGGGCATTATCGATACTTGACAAAGGTTGCAGAGCTATTGAGATGAGTCCAGTCTCCAGGAACAATGCATTTTATTATATTAGATTGTATTCGTCATGTGTGGTGCTTACATACAGTAGAGACCAAATTATTCACGTAGGTACGAAATTTACACATTGATGGTTAAGAATCGGTGTATCAAGTTATTTTATTTTTTTCCAACAATTTCTCCTTCACCTTACAATCAAAGAAAATTTTTATTCCTCTACTAGCTGGTACCCACGACTTCGTTCGTGATTATAAAGAATTCATATTGACAGCTATAGACATCTAACCACCATAGTGCACGAAGGGAGACTCGATACTATTACCACACACAAATACCAGTCTTCTGCGCTATGTAGTTCCGGCAGCAAAGTAAAATTTACGGATACACACAAGCCTTTGGATGAAATACGAAAATATTCATGATCGACCAATTTCAAACACCATATCTCACACACTCCCACAGTTACCGAATTTCGGCCAACGTTGTGATCGATGGGAGACTCCGTGTTACTACCACACACAAACGCCAGTGATCTGCGATTGATAGTTTTCACTTAAAAGTGATATACCTTGAACATGCGTCTTTAGCAGAAATATGAAATTGCCGCAGGTCGACCACTTTCATCCCCCATATCTCCCACACCCCCATAGCTACCGACATCTAACAACCATAGTGCACTACATGAGATACGATTCTACTACCAAACACAAACACCAATTCTCTATGCTATGTAGTTGTGGCAGAAAAGTGACATATGCGGAGACAGTCGAAATACGAAAATATCTTTGGTCGGCCACTTACAACCACCCTATCTACCACAGTACCACAGTTTCTGAAATTCGGCCGCTGTTGTGATCGAAAGGTGACTCTGTGCTACTACTACACACAAACGCCAGTTATCTGTGATCTATAGTTTTCGCTGAAAAGTGATACACCATGACACCTTTGTCTTTGGCAGAAGTATGAAACTGCCACAGGTCGACCACTTTCAACCCCCATTTCTCCCACACCCCCATAGCTACCGACATCTAACAACCATAGTGCACTACATGAGATACGATTCTACTACCAAAAACAAACACCAATTCTCTATGCTATGTAGTTGTGGCAGAAAAGTGACATATGCGGAGACAGTCGAAATACGAAAATATCTTTGGTCGGCCACTTACAACCACCATATCTACCACAGTACCACAGTTTCTGAAATTCGGCCGCTGTTGTGATCGAAAGGTGACTCTGTGCTACTACTACACACAAACGCCAGTTATCTGTGATCTATAATTTTCGCTGAAAAGTGATACACCATGACACTTTTGTCTTTGGCAGAAGTATGAAACTGCCACAGGTCGACCATTTTCAACCCCCATTTCTCCCACACCCCCATAGCTACCGACATCTAACAACCATAGTGCACTACATGAGATACGATTCTATTACCAAACACAAACACCAATGCTCTATGCTATGCAGTTGTGGCAGAAAAGTGACATATGCGGAGACAGTCGAAATACGAAAATATCCTTGGTCGGCCACTTACAACCACCATATCTACCACAGTACCACAGTTTCTGAAATTCGGCTGCTGTTGTGATCGAAAGGTGACTCTGTGCTACTACTACACACAAACGCCAGTTATCTGTGATCTATAGTTTTCGCTGAAAAGTGATACACCATGACACCTTTGTCTTTGGCAGAAGTATGAAACTGCCACAGGTCGACCACTTTCAACCCCCATTTCTCCCACACCCCCATAGCTACCGACATCTAACAACCATAGTGCACTACATGAGATACGATTCTACTACCAAACACAAACACCAATGCTCTATGCTATGCAGTTGTGGCAGAAAAGTGACATATGCGGAGACAGTCGAAATACGAAAATATCCTTGGTCGGCCACTTACAACCACCATATCTACCACAGTACCACAGTTTCTGAAATTCGGCCGCTGTTGTGATCGAAAGGTGACTCTGTGCTACTACTACACACAAACGGCAATTATCTGTGATCTATAGTTTTCGCTGAAAAGTGATACACCATGACACTTTTGTCTTTGGCAGAAGTATGAAATTGCTGCAGGTCGACCACTTTCAACCCCCATATCTTCCACAACCCCATAGCTACCAACATCTAATAACCATAGTGCACGACAGGAAAGACGATTCTACTACCACACACAAACACCAAAGGTCTATGTTATGTACTTGTGGCAGCAAAGAGAAGTATACGGAGATACGAATTTTTGGTCGAAATATGAAAACGCCCTGCACTGACCAACTTTAATCATTATATCTCCCACATCCCCACAGCTATCGGCATTCGGCCAATGTGGTGCACGACAGGAAACTCCATGCTACTTCACCTACAAACATCAGTGATCTGTGCTAGGTAGTGGTGGCTGTAAAGTGAAATATAGGAAAAGACATGTCTATTTTTATATATATATAAGATTTGAGTTCCCGTTAAGCTTTTTACTCGGTTAGTTTCATGAGAAAATATTTTAACTGTTTATTTTGTTTCCATGTTGACCTGCGAAACTAGATCCTCTATCCTTTTAGCCACAGTGTATATAAAGCACTTCTAAGTTGTGTCCTTTAAAAAGATGTAACGTAACCTGATATCACCATTTTCCATCATTGTGGTGCGGCAGTACGAATGCTGTCATAGTCAAATGCCGTTCCCATTAGGGACATGGATGCTTGATATAGCACTTACAAAATTGTCCTTTTCGACCTATGGATTTTTGTCATTCAGAGATGTTACTATATAATGAATCTGAGTTTGAGTGTTCGCTCTGGACGATATACTTATTTTGTTCATTCAATATGAGGATGATAATTGCGTTAATTTGTTGAGAAAGACGAAAACTTTCTGCATTTGGAATACGACAAATTGGTCTATATACTGCTTTCTGCAATAGCAAAGACTTTTTTTTAAAAGGCGTCTTTTACGACACTTATACTAAATTCCCTCTTTTTACTGGAATCACCCTAACGCACCTGAGTCATCGCCATTAATGCTCTGAATTCACGAAACAACTGAGAGGCATAATGGCGCAAAAGCAGTTCTACTTTATTCACTAAAAGATATTCTATCATGAAATTATTATGTGAAGTTTCTCACAACCAATGGAGACCAAAAAGCTGATGTTACTTTCAAATTCAAGGGTGCAAAAATGTAAAAACCCACCAATACGTTAATACTTCCCAATTCCTTTAAATTGATGGTGAAGTGATAAGTAACTATTTATAAAAATTACCCACGATATTTGCGTATGCTGAAATGGATTTCATAACATTTTCCAGACAGTTTTTGAATATCAATTGAGATTTACATAGGAAACTGCAAATATGTATACTGGGTTTGAATGCTACTCCCGGAATATCCGTTTCATTGGTAGTACATGTCTATAATGTTTACAACACTGGCTTATAAACTGAACTGGGAAGGCGTGTTGAAAATGGTCTGCAATAACAGGACGGAACGTATCCGAGCTTAATTAGCATTCTAGTAGAAGTTTTTGTACATGCTTTTAATACTTGATGACTTTAAATGAAGTGCCGTTTCGTACACAGGGTAGCATGTACGTGATGCTAATTATCCTAATATTACAGGAGGTACGACAAATAATGCGAGCTAACAGAGGTTTGAACTGGTGGGTGGTACGACGTGGGTGGTCCTGATGATTAATGGCCTTTTGGTCAGATTTTCAGAGTCATTGACAGCTAAGTGACCTTTTCGAAAGCTCGGGATAATGATCAATGATCACTGACCAAGTGGCATACCTTGATGTCACCGTCTCCCGTTATATAACCACTGTCTCTTTATAAATTTGTCCTCTCTTATTGAGAAATTCTGGAAAATTTGTTTACTTCCTTTTGTGCTAAAGGATATGGTGAGAATAGAGAGACCAAGGTTGTATCTAGACCTCTCCTGCATGTTTTGGATATTTTGTCTCAAATAAAAATCTTCAGCCATATGAAGTTCTCTCTCTTCTCATGCACTTCTCGTTGTTTTTAAATATTCTTCCTCCTTAAGATTTTAATTTTTCCTTCCTGAGTTTATTCCTATTTGCTCGATTGGAGAAAAGCATTATTATTTTTTACATTAATTTTTACTTAAAACAAGTCTACTCTCTGAATATAAGCTCCAATTTATTAGAACTAGATTTTCATTCAAAATTAACACCTCATTTTGCAACGTAAACTCCTCACATTTAAATGTTCAAATCTTCCTTCTTGGGATTTGTTTTCTATTCAGAAGAATTCGTTCAGTCCTTTAAGATCTCCATCAAATATGGAATCAAAATTAAATTCAAATTCAGAGACTATGTCGTCAAACGTTGGCATTGAAGTCGTTTCATTTCTATGGGTCTCTGGCTCCGGTCCTTTCTCACCATGCTGGAAACGGTGAACGCGCAGGCGGTTTTTCTTAGAGAACGTCCGGCCGCAGTCTTCACACTTGAAGAGTTTGGATCCAGAGTGATTGCGTACGTGCAGCAACATGTTGCTCCGGTCGGAGAATCGGCGTCCGCAGACCTGTACCAACAAACATCAGAAAAATGTGTTTAATGGCTTGTTGTGATGTGATTTATGGTTTAGATGATGGTACTATAGAATACTGTAATATACCATCCGGTATATTGTAATACAGTAAATGCATTTCTTAAAAGTAAAAGAAAAAGCGTTTTGTAAAATTAATATCTATCATTCGGCGACAGGCGAGCACTAATACCGACCCTAATTTCACCAGCCAGATAAAGGATTCATTACTTTTATCCGCTACAGGTATATCAATTAACAAATAGCAGCTGCGGGATTAACAGAGGGGGCTTTTATGCAAGCTCAAAGACGGATAGCGGTCGATACTCACATGCTATATGAATCGCCCTATGTTTCCGAAGAACCAAGCGGTCATAGTCCTCTTTCTAATAACTTACCATAATAGAAAGAACTACCGCGCATAGCGACAGTCGCCGCACGTTTCAGTAAGGCGCGTCTGTTCGTACCATCTATAAAAGATAACCGCATTAGCTATTTGGGGTCCGGTTTACCATCAGCGCTGCTGCCAGCAAGACGAATCTGTGCATCACAGTGCGAGCTGACGCAGGTATAATCTTATTATTATTCTCGTATCATATACATCAAAATTGCGATTTGAAAACGTTATCAGAAGCAATCGGGCGATCCCTGGGCAACGGTATAATGCCGGCCAAACCTTTCACACCAGAAACATCAATAAGCAGGTATTCTCTAGCTGTTAGCTGTTGGATCTGACAGTTGGGAAAATAGTTTGTATATTCTCCTAGTTTAACCCTTAATTCTTTTATTTAACACTACGCTTTCCCATTGTAAACCTGTACTGTGAACAGTCAAACATTAAACTCCTACTCAGGCGGACTTGTAATATGCAAGCACTAATGTTAGTTTTTATGTTTTTCTAAAAGTTTTCAATGATCCATTTGCAATAGCAGTAGTCCTAATACGGGGACCCTCCAACACCTTGTTTACTTAGTGTATTTCTGGCCGTTTCGAGGCTTTTTTCACGCGGAATGACGTCATAGCTGTTTGATGACATCACAGCGCATCTGTTTGTGACGTCACAGGTATGTGACACCGGTCTACCGGCCATAATTGGATAAAAAGCGATTTATACGGTTTTTCGCTTGAAATGACGCCACAGGTAATACTGATGGCATTTAATGACATCACAGGTACATGACGCCGGTTTACCGGCCATAATATTTTTTAAAAATGCTATTTTGGTAATTTTTCCCCGTAAAATGACATCACAGGTGCATGTGTTCGGTCTATGTGCGGTGGCGAGGGGGCCAGCGGTCCGCGCGAAAAAAAAATCTTTTACCGAGTTACATTAGTTTCTATCCAGACGCTAGTCGGGCTATAGATAACAGATAATCTGAATTGAAACAACGAGCCGGCGGTTCCTCAGTGCCTCGCGTAACTCTTAGATGTTGCTCACGCTATTGACATATCACATAATCCACCTCTCCAGTTGCAACTCAGACTACTGGCATAGATAACAGATAATCTATGTTGAAACAAAGAGCTGGCGGCTCCTCGGTGCGTCGCGTAACTCTTAGATGTTGCTCACGCTATTGATATACTAGATACACAAACCAGAGTTCGCTAGATAGCTTATGACGATGGTACGTAAGATCGCATGACGGCTCGCTACATAGACCCATCTCTCGGACAGCTGGATATTACTTGTTCATCTGCATTCGTTTTGTTCATCATTTGTTTAACAATATGTCACAGAATTTTTCCGACGTCGAATTGACTGCAGTTGCAGATTCCATGGAAATTGGTAATCATTTTATCCAGTGAGATGTAATTGGAATATTTTAATGCTGTTCCTTTCTCTACAAAATGTATATTCTGTATTTTCACAGATTTTGATCAATGTCACGAGTGGATGGACTTTTTGAGGTCGCCATCTATTGATGTCACGCCCCAGTTGCCTGATGCTACCATTTCTAATATAACTAACAAGACTGTGATTTCAGGTTCGAAACAACACTGTTGTCATTATTTGATTGATGGTATGAAATAATTTTGCCCGCAGGTGATACTCGGATAAATCATTTATCAATAGTCAATTTCTTTTGTCCATATTTTAAAAATACAATTTTCTATACCCCAAAACTCGGAGACAATTAATTCAATTTAAACCAAACTTTTCCATTGTATACAGACTTCTTAATCTCATTAAATTTCGTTTATTGTCTATTATTCTGTTGGATGCATACAGTGTTACACTAATTATTCCTTAGTATGTGAATTTATATGTCTGTATTTACTTGAAATCTTAAAGCCATACCAGGATGGTCTCAAAAAGTTATCGATTAAAATGATAAATTGATCAAATTTCGGCAGAAACAAAGCGTAAGTTTCCTATGGGTTTCGGCAAGTTGACGTATTATCACAACAATCGGCTTCACTACTGGCTGGAAACTAATCTTAAACCATCTCCTTATAGTTAAAAGTAGTAATTCTCGTAAGGCTCAAGCCCATTCGTTGCCAATATTTTTCTATTTTCTGTTCAGTGACATCTAAACAGTCGCTGTCATAAAAGTAGGAACTTGTATTATATTCTTCCTGTTTTATGTAAATTCAAATTTAACCCTAAAATTTAATGAGTAAAATATATTATTATTATTATATTGTTATATTACTTACATGATTCATAATAAATACTCTGAATTCACCTCGGAGGCCACGGAACAAATATAGCTAGTAACCAATTATGAGGCAGTCAATATGGGTCTATACAACGAACTTCATATTATTTTCAAACCCCCAAAGCTTCAACATCACAAATCAACAATGGGTAGAAAGTAACATACTCTCAACGTTCACACTAATTTGAAATTACAGCTTGAAATGAAATGATGTGACGTGACTAACACCTCAAGTAGAGAAGTTGCCGATCTCAAGCTAGTATGATGACAGTAAGGGCAGAACATGAAATCACGAGTAACTACTAGGCTTTAACAAAAATATATTATAACCACTGTTGATGGCGATACATTCCTACATATACATAAGTGATCAACTCCAGTGGTACTTATAATCTGTGACGGGGATTTTTTTTTTTTTTTTAACTCATATCGATCGCTTTTAGCTTGAAACTTTTGTGGAGTTGGACGAATATTTACAGTCTGGTGAGCTAATTTAAACTATAGTTTATTGGTGTGTATCTGTTTAATTGTTCTGTCGATGCTGTTCATGATAAATCTACCTATATCAAACGAATGTAATTTTTGTGCAGATGAGGAAGTTATGGATGGAGCGCAAGAGAGATTCTTGCAAAACAGCCCATCCGGTAAGTAAATGAATAAAAGATATATATATTTTCTCATGCATTTACCAGTACCACCAATAGAAAAAGTAGATGTTTACTTTGTTCACATGAAGTTAAAGAGGGTGCTGAGAGATACTTTTAGTATAGATATTTCAAATGGTCTTGTTTTGAACTGGGATATTACTTGCTTTTCCAGATGCGTTTCTAGCGGAAATGCAGATCCCGTTAGAGGCAGACGGGGCGGCATTTGTCAGACACGTGGAACAACTTCACCGTTTGCTTCAACAATTAAATGATGATGATGATTATGATGATGATGGTGGTGGTGATTGTCATTGTAATGATGTAGATGATGATGATTATGATGATAGTGACATTGATGATTATGATAGTAATTATGATGATGAGGCCTACTTTTCCTTGTCATCGACCTCTATCGATGCCGAAGTTGTTGAAATTTCTTCCGACAGTGAGTAACATATCATCAAATTTAATTTTAAATAAAAAATAATAACTATAATTTTTAATTTTTATTTCATTATGTTAGAATTGGACGCCCTATTTCCAAATCCTTCTTAAAGATTAAGTAACTTTTATATTTCATACTCAACGTCTGAAGACAATTCTTTTCCAATTTACTCCACCCATTAAAAGCAGGTTAAAACGAAATACCCATACACCTTAAATAATTGTTTAATGTATTACCTGATATCAAACCACATATGAAAAATAATAAATATATATTTGTCTGAAAAACAAAATTACCAACACCAAAATTACAACGATCCATCGGACCAAATTAAACGTACGCATCATGAAATCGAATACTGAATATTTATTTATTTCATGTAGCTGACTACGCACTTCCTGATAACATTTAAAATACAGGGGGGATAGAACATTACTGACTCAGTTGAATGGAAGCCAAGACATGTTTATATTATATTACAACACACTAGCCCTGGGAACAATCGATGTAACTCCCCCCCTCAGCAGGCGAAACAGTCAGAAAATCATATGTAGAGCAATATATCACTATTCTGGTCCCTATTTTTATGCAGGGAATTGTAGAGCTTTAGCCCAGATACGCAGTCTCAGTTGTCTGTGAAATGGCAAAAGATAAATGATAGTATACTACATGGAAAGGAGAAGTAATATCATATTAAAAACTACTTTAAGATAAGTTTATCTGCTAGCAGGTTAGTGAGATAGCAGAAATTGTTTCGTCCTGGGAAGTATTTTGTTAATACCCTAGACAAGGGTAACTTATCGTTGTGACCCATTCATCCATCGTCGTAACCAGTACACTCCTTATACACATCAAGCTCTCTCTTCATCAGTGTTTAGTCTTCCAATGATCCCCAACCCAGTTTAACTTTAATAAACTACAGTGATAATTTACTAACCACTTATTAAAAGAGTCGCTTCCAATACATGCCGCACTCACCACTAGCAAGGCTGCAACCCATGGGCTTAGCTGTGAAGGTGACATCCCCACTTCCACCCCACCACAAAGGAAGACCAAAGACAAAGGTCGCCCCGGGGCACATGATAAATCCCTCCGTCTGCCGCTCTCTCATCAGTCTGTCTACATGGATCGCCAAATTCTGTTCTTCACGTCGGTGTACCAGCTGAACGCAAGTGATTCTAAAAGACTGACATTGGGCTTGTCATCCCAGCACGATTTCGAACCTGTTGTGGTGCTTGAAAAAGTGGGGTGTAACAAAGTGACACTTACACATGACGAATGGAATGAACTGATCCAGAACTCTGACGGGGTGTCCGATTTGTTCACCAGCCGTACCCCGACCAAAGTACTACTCGGCGCGCACACCGTCTTCTGTCGAACAGTTTCTGGCGTGAAAACTATATGTTTTCGCCACAACTCCGTTCCTGCCAGCGAAGTCGCCTTCGGCGATTCGACATGGCGGAACCTCATCGACGTGCAGCCCGCAGTGACGACCGTCTTGGACGTCAAGAAGAAGTGGAGCCACTTGGTTTCGAGGTATTACAAGGAGTTTGTGGACACATTAGCCGAAAAAGTGCTAAGTGACTATTATATGGCTACAACAGAAAAACTAATTGATATGCATATCAACGATGTTAATGTAGTGTATGTATCATACAGTTCTACATTGGACTTTGCGCTTTTAAGAAATGAAATCAGTGCGTATAAGAAATTACTTGTCTATAATGACGTTAGAAGTATTGTAAATGAGAATTTTAAACTTGGATAGGATGTTTGTGGGCCCCTATGATGTAAGGTGTGAGTAAATAAAATACATTGTATCTTAATCTGTCTCTGTTTTATTATTTTGCCTTAACCTAGATTTTGACAATGCAGACGTGTAGACTGGAAAATTCTCACTGCTATAAAATTGTATACATTATATCTACATGTCCAGTCTTTAACTGTTTCATTTTGTTCTAAACAGATAATTACAACTAGAAGTGCAGTTGCAACAAATTCTCCACATTTCAGTATTGGGAAAGGACGATCATGTCCATAGTAAGACTTCTTGAATCTTGCATACTTGTCACGCAATGCTGTTGTTCTGTTTAAAAAATAGAAATATGTAAAGTAAATAGCAAAAACTGTTCCATGAGATATGTGAAAAATTAATTTTCACGTTACACTGCAACATCGAACAAATTAATAGCTTCTCAAAAAGGAATTGGATGATTGGAGAAAGATTGTGTATTTGAGGATCATCATACTGTCTCCAATGTTCCTAGAAGAAGATGAGTAAACAGCTAAAACCCCATTTTTCTTTCTAGAATGTTTCCTCACCAACAAAAGTATCTCTAATAAGTAGAAATAACAGTAATTAGGTAATAGATTTCTAGCCATACTGAAGTGAAGAATTACCTCTAGTTATTGTTTAATAACAGTTATTGAAAAGCCGACAGAATGGTGGTTTTATTCTCTATCATCGACCACCAGTGTTGGAACCTGTAAATCCCCTTCACGAAATAAATCATATGTCTGTTGCGTTTGACACAAAATTCTTCATGTATAGTGAAAAATCTGTAGACCTCCCGTGTTGCTAGGTTCGCTCCACACACATTAGATTCAGATCAGTTGTCAGACTGATGAATTGTGGGGCAGGTAGTCCCCCACAAACAGGATTTTAACTTGCTTACCCCTCCACCACCATTTATCGCACAACATGTGTCTGTCTTTATTTCACCTTAACCTATATTTGGTGATGCAAATATTGTAGGCAGGAAAATACTCACTAGCTATAAAATTCTATATGTACTATCTACAGGCCCAGTCTTAACTATTTCATTTTTTCTGAACATTCAATTACTACTAGTTGCTACAAATTCTTCACGTTTTATTAGTGGGGGACGCTGATCATGTTTGTAGTAACACTGATTGAACCATTGAATACTTGTCATACAACACTATAGTGGGACAGGCGATCTTCCACAAGCAGGATTTAACTTGCTCAATCTATCCCCCACCACTCAATCCCACAACACATATCTTTCCATGTAGAGGACTGAACAGGCTTACACCCATCACTCGCGCAAGTAGTATACAACCGGTTTATCCCACCACCCCCACCATCAACACTTCCAGACCGGTCTGCTATCGTCAGTCTTCAGACATAGGTTTATCATTCAACCTTGATTTTGAACCGGCTGTGGTGCTCGAAAAAAAAGTCGAAAACCAAGCAATAAAGTCACACTAACGTTTGAAGAATCGAACGTGCTAATCGAGGAATTGGACGTAGCGTCCGATTTATTCAACACAGCCAGTGTCCTATAGCAATACCCCACTTCACGAGCACACCGTCTTCTGCCGAATGGTGGCTGGGGTGAAAACTGTGTGTATTTATCGCAATACTTATCCTGCCAACTGTGTCTTCTTTAGAGATGCGACAAGGAAAAACCTTGTCGATGTACTAACTGCAGTGAACTTGAACTTGGCCATCATGAAGTAGTGTAGCTACCAGTATGCAGCATATTACAAAGAGTTTGTGAACATTTTAGTCAGTAAAGAGCAACATGACTATCGTATGGCTAAGGTTTGAAAACTGCTAAATTTGCATATTAATGATGTTTATGTGACTCGAGTGAAATAAAACCCCGGTATATCATTGGAATATACACTATTAAGACATGGGATTTAATTGCATGTACAAATTTACTACTACTGGACGAGGATATAGTATAGTAAATAGGAATTATGATCCTAGATATAATGTTTGTGAGAAAACTTTCATGATAAAGTATAAATGAAAAACACATTGTACTTGATTATTTTTGTTTTGTTGCACTTGCCATCTGTTAAAACTATTTTTCGCCAGTTCTTTGTACAAGTTTAAGACCGAATCATATAGGACACCAAACTCGCTGAGACATGCATTGTGGCGATTAGAAGTTGGACTTCGCTGGCAGGAACGGAGTTGTGGCGAAAACATATAGTTTTCACGCCAGAAACTGTTCGACAGAAGACGGTGTGCGCGCCGAGTAGTACGTTGGTCGGGGTACGGCTGGTGAACAAATCGGACACCCCGTCAGAGTTCTGGATCAGTTCATTCCATTCGTCATGTGTAAGTGTCACTTTATTACACCCCACTTTTTCAAGCACCACAACAGGTTCGAAATCGTGCTTGGATGACAAGCCCAATGTCAGCCTTTTAGAATCGCTTGCGTTCAGCTGGTACACCGACGTGAAGAACAGAATTTGGCGATCCATGCAGACAGACTGATGAGAGAGCGGCAGACGGAGGGATTTATCATGTGCCCCGGGGCGACCTTTGTCTTTGGTCTTCCTTTGTGGTGGGGTTGAAGTGGGGAGGTCACCTTCACAGCTAAGCCCCATGAGTTGCATCCATGGTAGTGGTGAGTGTGGCATGTATTGGAAGCGACTCTTTTAATAAGTGGTTAGTAAATTATCACTGTAGTTTATTAAAGTTAAAACTGGGTTAGGGATCATTGGAAGACTAAACACTGATGAAGAGAGAGCTTGATGTGTATAAGGCGTGTACTGGTTACGACGATGGATGAATGGGTCACAACGATAAGTTACCCTTGTCTAGGGTATTAACAAAATACTTCCCAGGACGAAACAATTTCTGTATCTCACTAACTTGCTAGCAGATAAACTTATCTTAAAGTAGTTTTTAATATGATATTACTTCTCCTTTCCATGTAGTATACTATCATTTATCTTTTGCCATTTCACAGACAACTGAGACTGCGTATCTGGGCTAAAGCTCTACAATTCGCTGCATAAAAATAGGGACCAGAATAGTGATATATTGCTCTACATATGATTTTCTGACTGTTTCGCCTGCTGAGGGGGGGGGGGGGTTACATCGATTGTTTCCAGGGCTAGTGTGTTGTAATATAATATAAACATGTCTTGGCTTCCATTCAACTGAGTCAGTAATGTTCTACCCCCCTGTATTTTAAATGTTATCAGGAAGTGTGTAGTCAGCTACATGAAATAAATAAATATTCAGTATTCGATTTCATGATGCGTACGTTTAATTTGGTCCGATGGATCGTTGTAATTTTGGTGTTGGCAATTTTGTTTTTCAGACCAATTATATATTTATTATTTTTCATATGTGGTTTGATATCAGGTAATACATTAAACAATTATTTAAGGTGTATGGGTATTTCGTTTTAACCTGGTTTAATGGGTGGAGTAAATTGGAAAAGAATTGTCTTCAGACGTTGAGTATGAAATATAAAAGTTACTTAATCTTTAAGAAGGATTTGGAAATAGGGCGTCCAATTCTAACATAATGAAATAAAAATTAAAAATTATAGTTATTATTTTTTATTTAAAATTAAATTTGATGATATGTTACTCACTGTCGGAAGAAATTTCAACAACTTCGGCATCGATAGAGGTCGATGACAAGGAAAAGTAGGCCTCATCATTATAATTACTATCATAATCATCAATGTCACTATCATCATAATCATCATCATCTACATCATTACAATGACAATCACCACCACCATCATCATCATAATCATCATCATCACCATTTAATTGTTTAAGCAAACGGTGAAGTTGCTCCACGTGTCTGACAAATGCCGCCCCGTCTGCCTCTAACGGGATCTGCATTTCCGCTAGAAACGCATCTGGAAAAGCAAGTAATATCCCAGTTCAAAACAAGACCATTTGAAATATCTATACTAAAAGTATCTCTCAGCACCCTCTTTAACTTCATGTGAACAAAGTAAACATCTACTTTTTCTATTGGTGGTACTGGTAAATGCATGAGAAAATATATATATCTTTTATTCATTTACTTACCGGATGGGCTGTTTTGCAAGAATCTCTCTTGCGCTCCATCCATAACTTCCTTATCTGCACAAAAATTACATTCGTTTGATATAGGTAGATTTATCATGAACAGCATCGACAGAACAATTAAACAGATATACACCAATAAACTATAGTTTAAATTAGCTCACCAGACTGTAAATATTCGTCCAACTCCACAAAAGTTTCAAGCTAAAAGCGATCGATATGAGTTAAAAAAAAAAAAAAAAATCCCCGTCACAGATTATAAGTACCACTGGAGTTGATCACTTATGTATATGTAGGAATGTATCGCCATCAACAGTGGTTATAATATATTTTTGTTAAAGCCTAGTAGTTACTCGTGATTTCATTTCTGCCCTTACTGTCATCATACTAGCTTGAGATCGGCAACTTCTCTACTTGAGGTGTTAGTCATGTCACATCATTTCATTTCAAGCTGTAATTTCAAATTAGTGTGAACGTTGAGATTATGTTACTTTCTACCCATTGTTGATTTGTGATGTTGAAGCTTTGGGGGTTTGAAAATAATATGAAGTTCGTTGTATAGATCCATATTGACTGCCTCATAATTGGTTACTAGCTATATTTGTTCCGTGGCCTCCGAGGTGAATTCACAGTATTTATTATGAATCATGTAAGTAATATAACAATGTAATAATAATAATATATTTTACTCATTAAATTTAGGGTTAAATTTGCATTTACATAAAACAGGAAGAATATAATACAAGTTCCTACTTTTATGACAGCGACTGTTTAGATGTCACTGAACAGAAAATAGAAAAATATTGGCAACGAATGGGCTTGAGCCTTACGAGAATTACTACTTTTAACTATAAGGAGATGGTTTAAGATTAGTTTCCAGCCTGTAGTGAAGCCGATTGTTGTGATAATACGTCAACTTGCCGAAACCCATAGGAAACTTACGCTTTGTTTCTATCGAAATTTGATCAATTTATCATTTTAATCGATAACTTTTTGTGACCATCCTGGTATGGCTTTAAGATTTCAAGTAAATACAGACATATAAATTCACATACTAAGGAATAATTAGTGTAACACTGAATGCATCCAACAGAATAATAGACAATAAACGAAATTTAATGAAATTAAGAAATCTGTATACAATGGAAAAGTTTGGTTTAAATTGAATTAATTGTCTCCGAGTTTTGGGGTATAGAAAATTGTATTTTTTAAAATATGGACAAAAGAAATTGACTATTGATAAATGATTTATCCGAGTATCACCTGCGGGGCAAAATTATTTCATACCATCAATCAAATAATGACAACAGTGTTGTTTCGAACCTGAAATCACAGTCTTGTTAGTTATATTAGAAATGGTAGCATCAGGCAACTGGGGCGTGACATCAATAGATGGCGACCTCAAAAAGTCCATCCACTCGTGACATTGATCAATATCTGTGAAAATACAGAATATACATTTTGTAGAGAAAGGAACAGCATTAAAATATTCCAATTACATCTCACTGGATAAAATGATTACCAATTTCCATGGAATCTGCAACTGCAGTCAATTCGACGTCGGAAAAATTCTGTGACATATTGTTAAACAAATGATGAACAAAACGAATGCAGATGAACAAGTAATATCCAGCTGTCCGAGAGATGGGTCTATGTAGCGAGCCGTCATGCGATCTTACGTACCATCGTCATAAGCTATCTAGCGAACTCTGGTTTGTGTATCTAGTATATCAATAGCGTGAGCAACATCTAAGAGTTACGCGACGCACCGAGGAGCCGCCAGCTCTTTGTTTCAACATAGATTATCTGTTATCTATGCCAGTAGTCTGAGTTGCAACTGGAGAGGTGGATTATGTGATATGTCAATAGCGTGAGCAACATCTAAGAGTTACGCGAGGCACTGAGGAACC
The DNA here is from genome assembly GCA_031002005.1 of Vandiemenella viatica. Lineage (NCBI taxonomy): Eukaryota > Metazoa > Arthropoda > Insecta > Orthoptera > Morabidae > Vandiemenella > Vandiemenella viatica. The sequence continues at coordinate 56,726 of JARYHS010009136.1, read as the reverse complement.
GCCGGCTCGTTGTTTCAATATAGATTATCTGTTATCTATAGCCCGACTCGCGTCTGGATAGAAACTAATGTAACTCGGTAAAAGATTTTTTTTTTTTTTTCGCGCGTACCGCTGGCCCCCTCGCCGCCGCACATAGACCGAACACATGCACCTGTGATGTCATTTTACGGGGAAAAATTACCAAAATAGCATTTTTAAAAAATATTATGGCCGGTAAAGCGGCGTCATGTACCTGTGATGTTATTAAATGCCATCAGTATTACCTGTGGCGTCATTTCAAGCGAAAAACCGAATAAATCGCTTTTTATCCAATTATGGCCGGTAGACCGGTGTCACATACCTGTGACGTCACAAACAGATGCGCTGTGATGTCATCAAACACCTATGACGTCATTCCGAGTGAAAAAGCCTCGAAACGGCCAGAAATACACTAAGTAAACAAGGTGTTGGAGGGTCCCCGTATTTGGACTACTAATAGCCATCCCTTGTTCAGGAATCGAACCAGTATCCTCGATATCTCAAGCGACTGAAATTTCTGTGTTATTCCCAGCTGGTATAGGATACAAATTAAAATTGGTGTCAGGTATGATGTTAATTGTGTGTACTTGGACTTGGAAGAAATCCGCACACAGATTGTACGTGAGCAAGAAATCCATCACAAAAGTCAAAGAGTTTCTAAACTACAATGTAGGGAGAGACGATATAAGGAACATCACGACGCTATGTAGCATGGAAGGAAACGTGTGTTTCCGTGGGGAATATGATGCTTCAAGATAGAGGATATAGCTGCTAAAAACTATGACTGAAACGATTATACAATTGTACCATCAACATTTTGGACACCAGGGGACGGAGACGTTTCAGCAAACATTAATGCAAGAGTGGTATGCCATATTGTTGAGGAAATTGGTCGCTGTATTTACCCGCTCCTGTGACCTATGTTAAAAGATTTAATGTTCCGACCAACGTAGCGCGGGGGAATTCTACCCCATAGTACGTGAGAGGCGTAGACAACTGGTATGTGTTATTTTGTCCAACTGCATAAGTGACAATTTTCTGGACAGCACATATTAGTTCTGGTTGACGCATTCATTAAATATATTGAATTGTATCTGGTATCAAAATTGAGCAGTAGGAAATCAGACATGGTAGTCAAGAAGTACATTCCATCTGGCGGTTCACCCAAGAATTTTCTTTAAGACCACTCCTTGTTTAGAAGCCCGAGATGGAAGAAAACTCTAGCAGAAGTAGGCATACAAGGTATAATGAGTGCTGTAAGAAATCCGCGTTCCAACCCCAACGATCGCTATATGCGTCGATTAAGCTTCTGATCGGGGACAGGCATCACTAGTGGGTGAAGTATTTGTACAAGATAGACGGGTATTTCATCATGGTGGTACACTGTAGCAGCGGATACAAGCCTACTGAATTGCATCTATTAAAATAAAAGGCAAGTGTCACGTCTGACGTCACCTGTCACGGCATGAGGTCAGTCTTTGACGTCGCACTATTACCTCACGCACTACACGAGTTTTCTTTAATAACTTAATTTGAAAACATTTCGAAGCATCCGCGAATAAATTAACTGACATAACACTGAAATAAAAGTATGTACTGCGTTTAAATCAACATATCAATCGTTAGATGCTTATATTTAAGTAATATTCATTTTATGTAAAAGTATTCGTTAAAATCTTTGGCGACTGTTAAGTAAGATTAAAGTTTTAATTTTCGAACATCAATGTTAACGAAAGCTTTGATTAGATTGTTACTTATCATGAGTCAGATTTACAACTGGCATTTGACGCTACATCAGAGGGCATGAATAATTTAGTTTTTTTTTTCAGAAATTATTTAAACTGTGTCCTATTACTAAAATTATTAATTCGTTTGAACGGAAAGAATTGCACACTGATTGCTATCTGTGTATCTTACACTACGCTTAAAACAAATATTACGTGGCATAACGTAAGTTTATAAGATTTATTTTCATTTCCTTTGCTTTCGCAGTGTAATATTACTGAGCCTATTGTTTCAGCAAGTGTGTCAGCCTTTCAAACGTTTTAATATCTGTCTGAATCACGGATAAAAAAAGGAAATATATTGATCAAATTTATATCGCGATGTATTATTGCCACTAAAACGCGATACAGTTCATGCATTAATATGCGTGAGATTGAAGTATGGTCATTCTGGGGGCAAGTTTATCGTAGTACATGGTTAGGTTGAAATGCAGCCTGGGCCGGGATGGATACGGTAACCTTTTGTTACAGCGCAAGGCACGAGGAGTTACATTGAATTTTATTTTATGACAATTCTATTTAGTTAAGCAATTTCTAGGACATGAATTGTCAGAACTCTGAAAGAAGAGTCTGTATTTCGTTTAAATTGGGATATTAATTATCAGTTTATTTTACTAAAATAATTACATTGTTTGAATGAATGTAGTTCCAAAATGATCGCGATAATGTGGCCTAAACCACATTAAGATATTGCGTGGCATAGATTTATTTCTAGCATCCTTCGTTTTAACTGGGGTCATTATTTCAGCACTTAAAATATCGATCTTCATCACAGGTATTAAGAAAGAAAAGTGAAACAATCTGTGAAGATTTGGGATCAAGTTTATATCGCGATTCATGATGACACTGACATGCGATACAGGGAATGTATTAATTCGCGTGTGATTGAAGCTTTACATTTCTAGCAACAATATTAGTGCAGATTGTGGACCTGGACCAAGTTGACTACTAACGTTTTTGCTACTGTACAAGGGACGATAAATTACAATGAGCTTTATTTTATAACAATTCTATTTAGTTCAGCAACTGCAGAGAAATAAATTACCATAACACTCCGTTAAACCCGTCATTTTTGACGGGCTTTGGGGCTAGTCTTATATATAAAAATGAATTTCTGTTCGTTAGTATTGCGAGGTTAAAGCTTCCTCTTTCCGTTTAATATGGCCCGTTATGAATTCTGAATTTAAACCAAAATTACGAACGATAGCCGCCTCGCTGCTGATTAGTACAAACCATTATCTTGATAAATTTTATTCAGTACTTACTAAATAATTCTCCAATAATTTTCCAACATTGATTATTTATTTCACTTCAGTATTGAATTTCTCACAAACTTAACAAATCTTAAATCATCGACTTTCAAGTCAAACCTCTACTGCTAAAAAATCCATGACAACCACCAGTCCACGATAAAACAAAACTTCCAATGCAGTCAGCGATATTAATTGTATAGCTCTTGGCATTACATGTTTGCCAACTTAAATATTCGACCATAGTATTTTTTACTTTTACTTACATTAGTTATTTTACCATTAACTAGCCTTATGGTTGTTATCTCACAGTATCTCTAAAACTCTGGAATGGCTGGGCCGATTTGGCTAATTTTGATCATAAACTATTTGTGGACGTTCAGGGAAGGTTTAAACGGTGAGAAAAAATGGAAAAATAGTGAGTAAAATCCTAATAATGACAATTTAATCTTATATATAAAAATCAATGTGAGTTTTGTTTATGCTCTATGAGCTCCTAAACCGTTCATCCGATTACGGTGAAACTTTGGTGAGTTGTCTAGAGCGTTTCGGAAATGGTTCCTAAGAAATAAAATTTCCAAAAAAGCACCCCTTCCTCCCCATAATTTAAACAACCCAACAGATTTTGTCCGATTTCCACCAAAATTTGCACAAGTATACTTAAAAACAAATTGAAAATATTGCCTGTATATGGTTTCCAAAAACTCAACCCCTCATCCCCTTCACATCCCCCTAATTTAGACAAACCCACAGATTTTATCCGATTTTGATGGAAATTTGCACATGTATACTGTAAAACAAACAGAAAAATACTGCCTAAATTTGGTTTCCAAAACCGCATCACGTTTCCCCCTTCCCACCCCTTAATTTTTTACACAAACCCACACTTTTTATCCGATTTCCATGGAACTTTGCACATATATTCTTTTTTTAAAAACAGAAAAATACCATAGAGATTAGTTTAACTAAAACCCAATCCCTATCCCATTTTCCACCCCAAAACCACCCCCTCTTCCCCTTTATAACCCATAATTTAAAAAATACACTCATTTTATCTGATTTTGATGGAAATTGGCACACATATACTGTAAAACAAATATAAAATTACTGCCTACATATGATTTCAAAAAACACAGCACCTCTCCCCCTTCCCAACCCATTAATTTGTAATCAAACCCACACTTTTTATCCGATTTCGATGGAACTTTGCACATATATACTTTTTTTTAATAGAAAAATACTGTAGAGATTAGTTAACAAAAACCCAATCCCTATCCCCTTTCCACCCCAAAACCATACCCTCTTCCACCTTACAACCCATAATTTAAAAAACCCACTCATTTTATCTGATTTTTATGAAAATTGGCACATATATACTTTAAAACAAATATAAAATTACTGCCTACATATGATTTCAAAATACACAACACCTCTCCCCCTTCCCACCCCCTTAATTTTTACTCTGACCCACACTTGTTATCAGATTTTGATGGAAGTGTACCTTTAAAAGAATAGAAAAATACTGTAGACATTGGTTTTACAAAAATCCAATCCCTATCCCCTTTTCCACCCCTTCATTTTTGTCAATGTTCTTTATGCAAAGCTACAGTTCCTATCCGACTTTGAAGGAATTTTGCACACGTATACTTTAAAACAATCAGAAAAATACTATTTACATTCAGTTTGCCAAAGCCCAACCGCACCCCATCTCCCTTTACCCCTCCCCTATTAATTTCCAGTGATCTTCACTGAAACCCACAGTTTTTATCTCATTTCGATGGATCATTGCAGTTGTATGCTTCAAAACAAGGAGAAAAATGCTGTTTATTTTTTGTTTTAAACAAACATCTCCCTTATTACCCCAACTCCCTAACTTTTGTACATATTTCATATACATACCCACAGATATTATACTATATCAATGGAACTTTGCACACGGAAACTATGAAACAGACAGAAAAGTATGGTCTATATTTAGATTGTAAGAATCAAAACCCTTTTCTCCTTTAACTCCCCTCTTATTTTTTACTAATGTTCTTTATACATACTCACAGTTTTATCCGATATCGATGTAACTTGACACGCGTATACTTCAAAACAAGGAGAAAAATGCTGCCTACATTTGGTTCCCAAATCCCAACATTTCATTCCCTTTATTCCCTCCTCTCTTAATTTTTAATGTTCCTTACACTAACTTTATTCAATGTGAATGGAACTTTGCACATGTCTAAATTAAATCAAAGAGAAAAATGCTGTCTATCTTTGGTTTATAAAGCTCACCAATTTTCCCTATCACTATAATTAAGCATAATTTACACTTGAAACCATTCAGTTTTTTTAATTATCTCGAAAACGCTGGGGAAATCTACAGTTTTTATTTGATATCGGAGGAAGTTTGCACACATTTGCTTCAAAATAAGTTTAAATGATGTTTATATTTAGTTTACAAAACGACACTCACTCTCCTGTTTCACCCTTCTTCAGACTGATTAACTCATGCAACTTTTCTGTGTTAAGCATATATCTCCTAAACAATCTCAGATTTTTTTGTATATATGCTGATTGGAATCACCAAAAACATTGCATATCCAAGACCATTGCAATGAAACAGTAATTAAAATGTATACATATATATCTAATTTTTACTAAAAACAAACTTTCAAATGTATTCATTTAATCTAATTTACACAAACCCACAGATTTCGTCCGATTTCGATGGAAAATTGCACACGCATAATATTAAATATACAGAAACATAATGCGATTATATGGTTGTCAACACTGCATGCCTTAAACAATTGACTATCATGAAATAAAAGACGATATTGTCTTTTATTTTAACGATGCATATTTTCAGTCTACTTTAGAACTTCGAATAGACAACATATATCCACAACATTCGGGCGGACTATCGTGTATTACGATTTTGGAAATACAAAATAGTATCACTTGGAAGTGTTTCAGTGCGCGAGAACTTTATTTACTGTTATTGTTTTAAAATGCCAAGGAGAAGACGACCTGACTTCGGACGTCGAAGTCAATCAAATGTGCGACGAGCTACCTCACGTGCAAACCGCACCGATGACCAGCGAGAGACAGATAATGAAAACTTTCGTATTAGTATGACAGAATTGCGTTCCAAAGTGAATAATAATGAAGTAGATACTCTTAGAATGGAACGAGTTCGGGCGCACCGAACACAACAGCAGCAATCACGACACAATGAAATAGAGCGATTCCGCAGACGCAGTGCTCCTGTAAACCTGGAACGGGCAGCATTCCACTACGACCCGGAAATAGATTATTATGCCGACAAATCCGTAACAATTGGGGAAATGACAACCATTTGTCAATATTGTAGAGCGTTAAAATACAGCGGTGAATCTACTGGATTATGTTGTGCTGGTGGTAAAGTAAAATTGCCACAATTGGTCCCACCACCAGATCCATTACGCTCATTAGTTTCTGGTATGGGAAATGACTTGGCCAATATCCAAAAATATAACAATTGCTTTCAAATGACGTCGTTTGGCACCACGCATATTGTACAGGACAATTTCATGCCCACTTTCAAGGTAGTATATCACAATTCTTTTTGATAAAATTAAAATTTGTATTTGTATCACAAATAATTTAACAAGATCATAAACAATTGCAGATACAAGGACAAATTTATCACCTACTTGGAGTGCTGCTGCCACTTCCAGATGCAGATCATCAATTCTTGCAAATTTATTTCATGGGCTATCAGGATGCCGAAGTTGATAGGCGTTGTGCTCATAATCCAACAGTTAAGCGAACCATTAACCAAGAACTGCAAACGTTTATTCATCAGAACAATGACTTAGTAAAAATGTTCAAAATGGCATTGGATCGGATGCCATCGGATAGCCATTATATCGTCTTTAGAGCTGACAAAACGCCTGCTGGTGAGCATGCAAGGAGGTTTAATTCTCCGACAATCGACGAATTGGCTATTGTCAATGTTGGAGAAAATTTTCAGTCTGGAGATATTGTGCTTCATCGTCTTCATCGTCGGAACAATGAATTGAAACGTGTGTCTGAAACGCATAGGAGTTATGACGCGTTACAATATCCATTAATCTTCTGGCAAGGAGAAGACGGATACCATTTTAATATCCAAATGGTTAATCAAGTAACAGGTAACTAGATTAAAAGATATTAAATAATAATTTTAAAATTCAATATATCTATGTAATTGTTTCCATTTACAATTCCAGGTGCTGAAACCAACAAAAAAGTTAGTGCAATGAATTTTTATTCATACAGACTCATGATCCGTGAAGGTGAAGTAAATCACATTTTAATGTGTTAACGGCTTTTTCATCAGTTTGCAGTTGACATGTATGTCAAAATTGAGACTGAACGATTGACGTACATCCGTTTGAACCAACGGCAGCTTCGATCTGAAGAATACATTCATCTCCGTGATGCTATTAATGTCGATGGCAACGTAAGTAATGTGGTAAGAATGACAATTTTGCCAGCCACTTACATAGGAAGTCCGCGCCACATGCACGAGTACGCGCAAGATGCGATGTCTTATGTTAGACAATATGGCCGCCCAGACCTATTCATTACATTTACATGTAACCCAAGATGTAATCAAGAAGGAATTGCTACAAGGCCAAACACCACTTGATAGACATGACATCACTGCCAGAGTTTTTAAACAAAAATTGAAATCTCTAATGAATTTCATTACAAAGCATCGTGTGTATGGCCAAGTCCGTTGTTGGATGTACTCTGCTGAGTGGCAAAAGCGTGGTCTTCCACATGCGCACATATTAGTTTGGTTAGTTGACAAAATAAGGCCAGATGAAATTGATTCCATAATTTCAGCTGAGATTCCCAATGAAACAGTTGACCCAAAATTGCATACAGTAGTGACTAAACACATGATACATGGACCTTGCGGAATTTTCAACAACAACTCACCCTGCAAGCGATACTGAGAGACCTGATGTCTGTAACCATCACGGGAAATGACTGTTACCGACTGTATCGTCGGCGATCAGTTGCGGACGGTGGGCGATCGGTAGTTGTGAAGGTAAAAGGACAAGATTTTGAAGTATACAATCGTTGGATTGTGCCGTACTCGCCACTATTGTCAAAAGCTTTTGAAGCTCACATCAGTGTGGAATATTGTAACTCCGTCAAGTCGATAAAGTACATATGTAAATATGTTAACATGGCCATCTTCGCTGTAATAAATGCAAAAGATGAAGTATCTCAGTATCAGATGGATCGCTATATAAGCAGCAACGAAGCTAATTGACTCATATTTTCTTTTTCGATCCACGAAAGACATCGTACAGTAGTCCATTTGGCAGTTCATCTAGAAAATGGACAACGAGTGTATTTCAATCAAGAGAACGCGGCGGATAGAGCGGCACGTCCACCATCGACCACATTAACAAGTTTCTTCTCAGTTTGTCAAACAGATGTTTTTGCTCGCACTTTGCTGTATGCTGATATGCCACGCTATTACACGTGGAACGCATCATCGAAATCGCTTCAGCGTCTGAAACAAGGAACACCAGTTGAAGGACACCCAAATGTATTTGCCTCAGACGCTCTAGGTCGCATCTACACAGTTCATCCAAATAACGATGAATGTTATTATCTTCGATTGTTGTTGGTGAATGTTCGTGGTCCGACATCGTTTCAACAACTGAGAACAGTTGATGGACATCCATGTGCAACTTACCGTGAGGCGTGTCAACTATTACAGTTGCTCGAGAACGATTCGCATTGGGATAATACGCTCGAGGAATCCGTCATATCTTCATCGCCGGATCAAATTCGCACATTGTTTACGATTATAATATCAACATGTTTCCCCTCAAATCCGAAAGATTTGTGGATGAAATATAGGGATGACATGTCTTAGGATGTTTTGCATCGTGTGCGTTGTGAAACTTTGAATCCTACACTACAAATTGTTACAGAAATTTACAATGAGACATTAATAATGATAGAAGATATGTGTTTATTGATGGCTAATAAAGTATTGTCGTGTTTGGGCATGACATCACCCAATCGTTCTACGCGCGATGCATTTAACCACGAGTTACAAAGAGAACAACAGTACGATATTGAAGTATTGACCAAAACAGTTCGTTCAAATGCTCCGCAATTGAATGAACAACAAAGAATTGAGTACAATACTTTGATAGAAGCTGTGAACAGTGGATCTGGTGGAATTTACTTTCTTGATGCTCCCGGGGGGACTGGAAAAACGTTCCTAATTTCATTGCTGTTGGCAAAGATCAGATCGCAAAATGAAGTAGCCCTAGCGTTGGCTTCATCTGGAATAGCTGCAACATTGTTAGAAGGTGGACGAACTACACATTCTGCCTTAAAATTACCACTAAACATGCAAATCAACGAAGTACCAGTTTCCAACAACACGAAAAACAGAGCAATGGCGAAGGTTCTACAAATATGCAAATTGATCGTTTGGAATGAGTGTACGATGGCCCACAAGAGGACACTGGAGGCATTGGACAGAATGTTAAATGATCTTTGTGACAACCAAAACATTTTTGGTGGAGCCATGATTCTGTTGTCAGGTGATTTTCGTCAGACTCTTCCAATTATTCCCCGATCAACTGTTGCTGACGAAGTAAGCGCATGCCTAAAGTCATCTAATTTGTGGCGGCAAGTAAAGACACTCCAATTAACAACTAATATGTGAGTTTTTTTGCAACAAGATCAAACTTCGGTTGTGTTTTCGAAGCAGTTATTAGATATTGGAAATGGTAAGGTCGCAATTGACACCTCGACCGGATTAATTATACTACCCAAGAATTTCTGTCTCTTCACCGACTCAAAAGAGGATCTTATTCAGCGATTTTTTTACAGACATAGAACAACAGTTCAGTAACCATAATTGGCTGAGTGAACGAGCAATATTGGCGGCCAAAAAAAAAGATGTCGATGATCTCAATGCGACCATTCAGAACTTTCTTCCAGGAGAGTTGTTTTCATACAAATCAGTCGACACAGTTACAAACTAGGATGATGTAGTCAATTATCCCACAGAGTTTTTAAATTCACTAGAATTGCCTGGACTACCACCTCACAATTTACAGTTAAAAGTAGGATCAGTTGTGATTATGCTGCGTAACATTAATCAACCTCGACTGTGCCATTGAACGAGACTGGCTGTGAAAAAGATAATGAATAACGTGATCGAGGCCACGATCATCAAGGGAAATACAAAGGTGAGGATGTCTTGATTCCGCGTATCCCGATGATTCCAACGGATTTGCCATTCGATTTTAAGCGTCTACAATTTCCCGTGCGTCTGGCCTTTGCGATTACCATAAATAAATCGCAAGGCCAATCGTTGCAAGTTTGCGGAATCAACTTGGAGTTTCCCTGTTTCGCGCATGGACAATTATACGTCGCGTGTTCGCGCGACGGACAACCATCGTCTTTATATATTTACGCACCGCAAAAAAAAAAAAGACAAAAAATATAGTTTATCAGAAAGCTTTAAATTGATTAAGTGTACAAATGTGTTGTATTTAATATAGATAAAAATTTGTATTCATTTGAAATGTTAGCAAATTTCGTTTAAGAACCAACCGAAAGTGTGAGATATAGTATGCTGAATGTGTGTGAGGGTATGCGTGTGGGTGTATGTGAAATATATATGTGGTGTTGTTACTAAAACATATCCGTCCGAAATGAAATTATTATTGTTTTACATTCGTCAAAAAGTAACAAAATGTTATAACAACTAGGACATGAACTTCGGTTGTCCTGCCACTCGATCCAATTTTTTCAAAACGGGCAATGCATATTACATTACAGAACAAAAAAAAATTGTAGGCACCTTATTTGTTGACATAAGTGTTTGTAGTAGAACAACTGCATAAACCGTGACGTGCACAAAAGAGACACAACTGTACAGTGATGAGAATAAAGAGTTTTTGATTGGTAATATCAGGTCTTGCCATCTCATGATTTAGGTGATTAGAAGTTCACCGGGTCAGCTAGTTTTAAATAAAGAGTAAAACCACTAGCTGAAAGTATAACTAGAAACCCTGATTCTGATATACAGGAAGACCATGTGCGAAATTAAGCTATCGCCCATGAGTTCCTTTTGTAGAGAGCAAGGCAAGGGAAAACAAAGAAGATAAAAGGCAGGTCCCGTCTTACGATGTCGGCTAACTAGTATCAGTCAAGAATTTCCGGGTCTCAGACGCAGAAAAAAAGAAAATTGCGAAGTTTTTCCACCTTATCTTGGGCCATGCAAGATTTGTAAAATTTCTGGCCCAAATGCGTATGGGTAATTTATAATGGCAACAAAGTAGTCGGTGCCCGTAACGCATGGAACCTCAAGCGATATCGCGCCACTAAGCGGCCGTACAAATAGAGAAGCCTGTCGAAACATATGTAGTATCAAACTTTTGATAGTCCCACTAGTGACAAATGGACCTGGAGATGTAGATTTATCAACTGTATAAAATGTATGTATACCATGTATAATCAAGATAAGAAATGTAGCATTAATGTTGTGAAGATATTTAAATTAAAGAAGGAGTGTAGAGTTATATCGTTAGACTTACGGCGGTAAAAAAATAGTAATTTGTGTTTGTTAGACAAAAAATCGAGAAGAGAAAAGTATTAATCATGTAAACTTCTTGTAAGTTTATAATTTCCAGACAATATCATTGAGATCACTTGTATTTGTGTAAGATTTTGTTGGTAGAGAAGGACCGATTACAAAGAAAACGAAAGGAAATATGTGTGGGAATAAAATCACCAGTTGATAATTTAAATATGGCCAAGAGAGGTTCTATGAAGTTTTGATTAAATGAGAATTGTGCATAGTATGGCACGTTAGTGAATACTGTGATAAAAGGGTTTGTTCGTCAATAATATGTGGTTTCTTACAGAAACGTAGAATAAACTCCTGTCACTGTGAGAAGTAGATTGTGAATAAAATGTTGACTGCTTAAATATGAGGGTTATTTAGTCGATAATGTGAGTTTTCTTCGAGAAGCTTATTATAAATGCTAAGTAGCTCTGGTTAATGTTGCCCATGAAAGGAAGTTAATGTTAGTTAGTGGAATAATAAAATTTTTCCTGTCATACGAAGTGCGTATTTGTGTCTTCTCCCACCTTTATTAGAATTTGAATAATTCGTCTGTAGAGTTTCAGGCAGTTATTTCCCAACATTATTATTTGACAGTAGAGGGGGAAAGCAACATCGTATAATTCCAACTTCCGCTCACATGACACAAAGTGGCAGCCTCCCTTCCCATTTAGTTGCCGGGTGATTCAAAATAGACCAATAGCGGCCGTCGTTGCTGTCGCGAGCGATTCGAGTGGTACAATGGCGGCCAAGGTCGTATGTCGTCACGCCGCTAGGGTACAGCACCCTATGGCGCGAGCCACGTAAAACTTAATCTGTATATTTACCAGCCAAAGAGTGCCTAAAGATATTCTACACCGCCACTGCATCTCTTGTCTCTCTCCCTCGGGGGTAAAACCATGGAGCAAAGAAAAGAGAGGAGACCACGTAAGGGACCTTCTCCATACAACGAAGTGAAGCCGAGAGGATATCGGTGTAGTGGGGAGGTCGCCATGTTGGTCGGGCCAAGAAACACAGGAGATGTATATGGAATGGAAGAATTTCTTCTTTTTTAACCTTCGCATTACTAAAAATGAAGTTTTATGGGTCACATTTATAAATACCCTAACTGATATAACCTACAAACATTAGAATTCAAGAAAAACAAAGCTGCTAAATAATTTTTGATAGGAATTTTGTATGCCGAAACACAACATATTTTTCCCACAGTAGCAAAGAAAAAAAATATATTTCAAATAGATTAGATAGCAGTTCAAATAGATTATATAACCGAATTCAATTTCAGCAATTTTAATCCTTTCAAAATCTTTGATGAGAAAGATTACAAAATCAAGAAAAATAGGTCTAGACCTATTTAAAAGCACAAGCAAGTCCTATATTAAATTTTTAAAATAGCCTAGGTGAATGGTTAGCACTTTAAACAACTGGAACCTTCAAAAGAATTCACGGCTTACTCACAAGATATTGCACTGGTAGTCGATAGACCTATTTAAATTCGTCAGCAGCATAAGTACAAGGGGATTCTATCATTACCGTTGATCCACAGTCCGATGGTGAATTCATATGTAACTCTATGAGACAAATCGAAAATAAAGAATTTATTTATATATTGAAGTGTCACGATAATTGCGACATAAGAAAGTATAATTAATTTTATTTATTATAAATTTATCAATTAATATTTAGTATGGGGGATATGAATTGAAAATCAAGGCACCATTTAAAGCAACTGTATATTAAATCAAGCATATGGATTGCATTAATTAATTCGATATCATTCAGAGATTAGATTTGGATAGCGTGAACTGTCCGGCATACGTTATTGGTCCTTAGGGTCGTTTGCCAGGATAGTGGACGCCAATGGTGAACGCACTTAATACACACAATACCATATTGTTGGTTTCTGCGACGGCAGCTGTAGTAGGCAGGTCCGCGGTGGCGCTCCTTGCGACACGAAGTGGTCCAATCAGCTCACAATCGACGTTGTACCGACGTAGAGCAGCCCCTCAGCTAGCTAGCACGGGAAGAGGTCGACGCAGTCTGGCGACGAAACTGTTCCTAAGAGACACGGACTGGAAAGCTGTTCCAGCAGGAGCGCGAACTCACGCTCACACTCGCGAATTATATTCCCACGTCCGTCCGTGCTCCAAGAGGCTAACACTTTCGTGACCTCCCAGCGATTGTCGCCACCCCTCCGCTTATCGTTCCAACGGGTTAGGGGAAGGGCGAGGGGTAGCCGCATTCCTTGGCTGACAGCTAACTGTCTGGTACCCAACTGCAAGCTCTCAAATCCGTTCGCAAACTTACGTTACTGCAACATCAAACGGCTGTAATGTATCAGTATATAGTTCTCGAGATTTACTGTCTCAAAAGTTAGGTGGTTAGGTCGAAATGCGACCTGGACCACTAGAAAAGAGAACTAAGCGAGATATCAAAAAATTTAGATCTTTATATTCAATTTGTTTCATGAAGTTATATAAGAATTCGTCGATAAGATTGTTCCGCCACGGTAATTATAGAACTGCCCAGTGCAATTACCTTGCTGCCATGCATCAAAAATCGTAAGCTTAAATGGGAGTAGTTTACATCACTATGCACCTTTTGTCACTAACATGATGTTCAAAAAATTACTAATAAGAAATAAATGTTATATAAAAAATATTCTGTTACAGGCTGCATTTGAACCTAATCACAATTTGACTCAATATTGCCGCGAAAAAATCAAACGATTGAAACTCACCTAATCACATGAAACGAATTCTGCATTACATTTCGGATAAAAATGATTCGTAGTTCGCTTAGCACAAATTATCACAATCAATTTCTTCATGCACTTTCAATATAAATTACAACTGGACTAAAGTACGTAGAATAAAGTATTCGCTGAATCTCGATATAAACTTGATTCACTTAGTACAGGTTTTGAATGTTCGTTTACAATAAGGCTAACCTGTTACGTGAAAAACAGATAGAATGATTCCCTGCATCAACATATATTTGATAACACCGTCGTCCTATTGAGAGCTGTGAATAAACTTTTTCAACAGGCATTGTAAATCTATAGTGACAGGCCCTACTCTTGCAGACACCGCATTACAATCACTTCAAGAACAATAATTAAAACGTGACTTACCTGTTGGATGTTATTCCAGGTTGCTTCTACTTTATCTGTTTGTGCAACCATAGGCAACACAGGATGACATTATAAAACACTTTGAAATATCAGAACATGAAATGTTCACAGCAGGAAAGGTAATGAAAACAGACAAATTTTTTGAACCGACGAATATGGCGGCCTTGCATGCACAGTCGGCTCCAGAGTTTACAGGCGGCTTCGCAGTTTTAGCGACACCTTGTCTCCACTCTTTTCCTACCTCCATGGCTAAAACCGAGCTTCAGACCAGATCTATTACTGTTCACGTGTTTGCACATGTGTGCTCAGAGCCGTTACCCCAGGCATCTCTAGTTTGTACACGCGCGTTCGCCTAATTCTTACGAAAGCAAGTATAAATATTTTGGTATCCTCTTCCATGTTTGTCATTATCTGTTTCGAAAGTTTGCAGAAATTGTTAGGTATTCACGTCCATGTTTGCGAAGCCATTATCTGTTTCGAAAGTGTAGAGTTATACCGAACACAGGCGTGGAATCCAGAGTATTGCTGACGTCATAACACTGCCGCTGGGTATAAAAGCAGCCCACACTAGTCAGGCTGAGTATCGTGGTATGCGGTTTTACAAGTAAACTTTTTTCTCGCTTGCTTACAACAATATCCCAGTCTCACTCTGATACAGGTAATGTTCAATAACTTTAAATAAGATTAATAGTGTGTGTGTATTTGTTACTACTGAAATATTTTTTTAGATCCTCCTGTGCTATCCACCTCTGTGGTTGAAGAGTTTTTTAATAAGTGTAAACTAATTTTTGTTTTCTTACCTGTGCACGTTACACTTTATGTATATATATAAGGCTGATTTTTCTTTGTTTCCCACAGTTTGTCCTCAGGAGCGTGCTGAATTATTGTCTGCCTTGTCTGGTAAGTGTTTTTGTTATATTTTTTCTCTTTGCTGCAGATTTTTTCATGTGTGTGTTTGAAACTATAGATTATTTTGTTTTGTTTTAGATCTTTCTGCGACATAAAATTACTGGAACGAGGGGGCAGTCGATATTGATGGTACAAGTGATAAGTGTCTTTCTGTAAAAAAAATGTATACGTTTTTGTGTGTATATGCGTTTAAGAACACAGATTCAATTTTTGTTTTTGTTTTAACGCTTCCTATGACTTCCAATTCCTCGAAAGAAGGGGCAGTCACGGTGTAACGGTTAGCGTTCTCGCCTCGCATTCGGGAGGACGGCGGTTCGAATCCCCATCCGGGCATCCAGATTTGGGTTTTCCATGGTTTCCCCAAATCACTCCAGGCAAATGCCGGGATGCTTCCTTCAAAAGGCCATGGCCGAATTCCTTCCCATTCCTTGCCCCCATGCTTGCCCCCCATCCTTTCCTGTCTCTAAAGACCTCGATGTTGAAAAGACACGTAAAGCAGTTACAAAAAAAATAAAAAATTACACTACTGCTACTACTAGTGGTAAGTGTTTTCCTGTATAAATCTTTACATACTTTCGTTTTTTCTTATGGTTTTACACCGCGTTGACATCGAGATCATTATAGGAGAAATGGGACTGAGGTCAAGGAATGGGAAGGAATTTAGCCATAGCCTTTTGAAGCAAGCTTCGTGACATTCGCCTCGAATGATTTGGGTAAACCAAGGAAAACTCAAATCTGGGTGCCCAGACGGGAACTGGAACCGGTGTCCTCCCGAATGCGAAACCAGACCACTATCCGCTTACCCACCACGCTCGGTATATGCTTTTGTGTGTATATGTGTTTCAAACTATAGATTAAATTATTTTTCTGTGTTCCTCGACGAGCTTTTGAATAACTACAGGGAGAAGCCAGTGGATACTTCTAGTGGTAGGTTTTATGTGTGTAAAATATTATATATTTGTTTGCTTGTGTGTTTGAAACTGTATTTATTTGTTGCAGATCTGTCTGAGAATGACTAAGAGGAGGAAGATTTCTGAAGATGTTCCATCAAAAAGGAGGAATGTTATTGCTAATGTAATAATTTTTTAATTGATTACTGTTTTGCACTTACAACCATACATAATCTGATTTTTGTTTTGTTTTTGTTTGTTTGCAGATGACTATAATCCATTTTTACCGCCGGACCTGGAAGCATTGTGGAGCATACCGACAATTGAAGCAGATCCAATGGACATGCCTTATGCAGACACGACAGCGTTGGCAGAACCACTGCATGACGATGTGCTAGTGTCTTTGTCGTCAATTGAAGGCACTCTGGCCCACAAATGAGCCCTTGTCCCAGTGGCTACCCAACATGCAACCATCCAAATCCGGCGTTAATGTGAGCAAACAGGTAAGCCGGATGTTGCGCATCTAAAGCCAACTATCAGGGCGAGTGCTTAAGAGAATAGATTTCTTTACAGAAATGTTCAAAATTGTGGAAATTTAAAAGACTCACTCAATCACTTTTATCAGAGCATGTTTTGGCATTTTTAAAGAGCAGATTCTATCTAATCCATCAACACCGGTCGTAAAATGCTAACTGTGGTTGGAATGTCTTTTCAAAATTCAGATTAACGATGACATTAAAATCACCCGTATTTTTTTTCATGCCGAAAATGCGGGAGCTCACATTAAGCACTACCATGACATAGTGGTATGAAGTCTATGTGTTTCAAGATATCAAAAAGAGATTTACTGAATTCCAGCGTCGGGTTAGTGGTAAATGCCTCGATCAAATCAATTCCCTCGACATCCATGTAGCTAAATTCGAACCGCTGTATCATGGCTCTCCTTTTATAGCACTGGCATCCGATATCCAAGCAAAGAAAGCAATTATCAATGTTAAAAATAGCGATAAACGTTATATTCTTTGGACGTTCCTGGCATTTGACGAAGAGGTGCGCCAGAACGCGAATTTAGCTACCAATTATATTAAAGCACATTCCAAATAAGAATTAGATTTAACATTAATAGAATTCCCTGTAAAATTGTCAGACATTTCTAATTTGTCAGACATTTCTATATTCGATCAATGTCTACTGCTTGGAACCAGAATGTAGAAAACATAGAAGTGAAGAACCCCTCCATCTTGCTGCAGTGAAACGCGGATTCGATATTAACCAGTTATTGATTACAGAGAGTTAAGATAAGTTTCACTACTGCTGGATCAAGAATAATACACACGTTTGTGATAAATATTTTCTGAATTTCAGTCGCGAAAAACTCTTGAGCCATCATGCGATTGATTGCTCAAGGGTGTTGCTGTATGAAACGACCTAACTGGCTACGAAGACAAAACCTTAAAGTTTATGAATTAAGTGCACCATCAGCGTGTTCCATTCGTAGTTCCCGCGGACTATGAATGTTTGTTGAAACTCTTTGATATATGCAGACCAAACAAATGCCTCTCATTACACAGCACTCCATGAAAACGCCACTTTTGCCGCAGCATACCAGATCATTTGCGCATACGACCCTCAGCTGAACCGAATCGACTTATTCTTGGGTAAAAATCCGGAGACGTGGCTAGTGGAATAACTCGTGAAACTGGCATGTGAATTTAATGAAATTTACAAGGCAGTGACATCCCTTGTACTATCAGCTGACGATGAAGCACAATGTACCTGTGCTACAGTATGCCACATCTGTGGTGAAGGCTTTGAACCAAGAGCCATTAAGGTTCGCGATCATTGCCACATCACAGGTGCATTCATAGGTGTTACACACAATAAATGTAATTTACAGTACAAAAATCGAATGTACATAACCATCCTTTTCAATTACTTTTCTTGGTATGATGCGCACTTTATTGTTAGGTCCTTAACACTCCTCGAGATAGATGGGATGGATGTTCTTCCCATCAACACTGAACGTTAAATTTCGTTTTCTAAAAGGATTAATGGTATATTAATCACACTGCGGTTCCTCGGCTCATACCGTTTTATGCAGTCCCCATTATATAAGCAGCTTTGAACCCTTGAGGAACGTGGCATGTACATTACCAGCGCGCATTTCACGGATCCCGAGAAGTTCCAACTAGTCAAGTGAGAAGGAGTCTTCCATTATGAATACATGGATTCGATGAGGAAGCTCAAAAAGGCCACGCTCCCTTCAAAGAGAAAATTTTATAGTTCGTTGTCGAAGTCCAAAATTTCGGACGACTACTACGAACACGTGACACAAGTTTTTCAGAACGAAAACTTGGGTGAATACGCATGTCTGTAACATGGGGACAGATGTGCGGCCACTTTCGTATCTGACTGAAAAATTTAGGGCTCTATGTTTGGAGAAGTACACTGTAAAGCCCGTCCACTATTTCACAGCTCCAGGCCTCTCGTGGCAGTCCATGTTGAAGAGAACACGTGTCGAGCTGGATCTTCTGACAAATGAGTACATGTTTCCCTTTTTCTAACGTGGAATTCGTGGTGGTATTTGCAGTGCGTCCGCAGGTACGCCAAAGCAAACAACCGATACATTGTGGAGCACAACCACGACCCACATGATAATTTCTTCTTGTATCTTGATGGAAACAATTTGTATGGCTGGGCCATGTCTGAGTATCTACTCTATGGAGGTTTTTCTTGGTTACTGGCCAAACAGATTGCTAGCATAGACTTCATGAACGTAGCATCCGACTCACCTAGGGGTTTCATTTTAGAGGTAGATCTGACGATTCCACAGGATATACACGACTTAGTAGCAGACCTACCGCCATGTCCAAACTACAAATCCGCCTCTGGATCTACTTTCCACAAGCTGATAATTATGCTGGAGGATAAGGTACAGTATGTTTTCCATTACCGAGTCCTACAGCAATGTATAGGATTGAGGATGAAGTTGGGCATACTACACCGGATAATATCTTTCAATCAATCACCATGGTTGAGGGAATATATCTCTCGCAACACTTCTCGTCAGTCAGATAAGTCGGAATTCGAGACAGATTTTTTCAAACTTATGAACAATTCAATTTTCGGGAAAATAATGGAGAACATTAGAAAATATCACGACGTGAAATTGTGCACAGGTTGGGCGAGCCGCCGCGGGGCACACAAACACGTAGCTTCACCACAATTTAAGCGTTTGACTATTTTCTAGAATGACTTTGTGGCTCTGGAGATGGCGAAAGTGCGGATATTTTAAAAAAAGCCGCTCTACATCGACATGTGCATTCTCTATCTGTCAAAACCGCAGATGTATCGATTACACTATGAATTCACTATTCCGCATTTTATATGCCCAAAATTACTTCATATGGACACAAAAAGTTTCATCTATTTATTGAATGGCTGGGATCTGTATGAATTGATGAAACACAATTGGGAGGAATTCAACACATCTGTATAATATCAATAATCGTTTTGATGCAGAACCCTATAACTAGAAGTTTGTTGCTGTTATCAATGATGAGGCGAATTACTTCCTAATTCTGGAATTTATTGGTCTATGGTCGAACGTGTGTTCATTCGGACTAGAATCTAACCAGACCTCAAAACTGGTTAAGGGTCTGGCACGTACAGTTACAAGAAAACTTTCCTTACGATTATATTGAATGTTTACATGGTGCTCCTCTCAACACCGTTTCCGATCTAACCTCCATAGAATTATCACTGTTGAGATTTTCAAATTAGGTCTTTCTAGATTGGATGATAAGCGCTATGTTTACCCCATCGGTTTGGTCACCCTACCTTTGGGACACGAGTTCGTACCTGAGTGAATGTTTGTGTGACTGTTTGTAAATATGTGTGAGTTGAGATTAAATATAGCGTTTATCCTTGTGTAAATATTATTTTGCACTAGAGGGGATGTGATGTAAATATATTGTATAGTCTTCTGTTGTAAATAATTGTGGTCATGCTGTCCTCTTGTAAATTTCTGATGCTGATGTACAATCATCTGTCTGATGGCAAACATGATGCGTGATCATCTATTCTAAATAGTTGATAGTGATTTGTGGTCATCTGTCTAGTGGCAAACATGATGTGTGATCGATCGTCTGATGTGAATAGATGATGGTGATTTTAGGTCATCTGGCTGAAATCATTTTGTAAATAGTTTATGTTTGACCTATTGTAAATAGCTGTGGGATTTTGACAGTGCACTGTAATTTAGTATTAGGTAGCAAATATCAGTGGTGGGCAAAGAATGTATAATATATGAACTGTGCCAATCGAAATATGTTGTAAATATATAATGCATGAGTTATCCAAAAAGAAACACTTTACCTATGCACTGAATTATGTATATATAAGTTTAATGTATATAAATAAGAAAAACTAATATTCTTGTAATTACTAAATATGCTGCTTTATTTTTATGAATGGGTAAAAAAAAATAAACAAAACATATGCTGTCTTATTGTTTGTAGATCAAAAAATTTATAATTTAAATACCTTTTTTATATTTATCTATGTTTTATATGATTTATCAAAACCTAGCCACTTCACTAATGCTATATTCATCCTTTTGCTTATTACTCATTAACCAGAAATGTGCTTGGATTTTTTTTTTTAATTGTAATTCTTACTGGTAAAATGCTCCTTCAATGTTTTTATCCTGATAATCTTTAGGTAAATAAGTTACAGGATTTGTTATTTTCACTTTTCTGATGGTAAACACTTCAGTTCATCAGTTTGGTAGACAGCCTTTCTCAAACTTTTCCTTAAATCGGCTGATCCTTAATTGGTCGTCAACTTCGAAGTTTGCTGGAATGGTAGTCTTAACACGGATATGCGCAATTGGAAGTAGAGAGTTGTCCTTAACATCAGAAGGTTTCATTTTGATGGTGCTATGCCACTTGTTATAATTAGACATTAAATGAGTAAGAAGTTCAATCCACCGATGTGAACCACGTCTCCTGAATCCTTGCCAAATTGAATTCTTAATAGTTCTGTTTAGTCGTTCAAATATTGATGCTTTAAGATGAGTATATGTTGGTTAGTGATTAATACCATAGCTATTATTGAGATTCTTGAACTTTGAATTAAAACTCCTTTCCGTTTTCAGTCTGTAATTTTTTTAGGAACACGACCACCACCTTAAATTCTCTTTATAGAATCAGCAAATACACTTCCTGTCTTGGTCTTGAGCCGTACTGACCATGCAAACTTTGAATAAGTATCAATCAGTATACACTTGTAGCCGCTGATTCTACGAGAGTACGGGATAATTTCCACAATATCAGCTTGTCACAGATCATTCAGACCTATGATTACTACATGGTGTCTTGGGAGATTTTTTCTTGCCGCCCTATGAAGTTCTGTCACAATTTGATCCACATTACCATATAATGTCTTTTTCACAAAGTTCATCAATCACTGATAAAATTTCGTTGGAGTGCGCCGTATATCCTACTGATGCCGATGCGGTAAGTAACTTCAATCTTATAACGAGTTCGTCCTGATCATCCCAATACACATATTTCTTCAAGGGAAGAATACCAGAACACGACTGATTGTCAAGTTATAGATTATGGTTTTATATTTAATATTGGCAGCAGGTTTCAAAACATAAATATTAGTCTGTGGGCATTTGTGTTATTTAATATTTCAGAATAGCTTTTCAAGTCCTTTGTAGCATACTGTTTTGGGCTTTTCAGAAATAATAATCCATTAACCCTCTTGTTTTTTCATATTCATTACCATCGATTGAGATAACATTTTCGTCAATATTAATATGTGAGTCCCCAATCACTAGTGCATCATTCTTCTTTCGAACACCATACACTGAATGATAATCTCGCTCACTTCGACTAAGTGATTTCAAGAAATTTTTGATCAAGACAGGAGACTTCTGCCGCTGTATATGTCGCTAGGGTAAGGAAACTCTTTCCACAGTATCCGTCACAGATCTTAATGAATCCTTGAAAAATTTCTAAAAGTTAATCTGACCCATCTTCAGTTCGAGTAACATTCATCGAATTGCATTCCCGGCCTAGTTTAGTAGTTATGTCAATGTTTATGCATCGAATGAAGCTTGTGTGTGTTGGCTGTACTATTTTTATCTCATTGTTAATGTTGCTGTAAATGGTTTGTGGGGTTGAACATTTACAGTTGTTGGAAAAGACTAAGTTTATCACCTCCATTCACATTGAGTAACCTTGCATCTTTAAGCCAGTTCAGTCTCACATCAACCCCGCCCGGTTTAACTATTGAGAGGATTACACCAGTGGCAGCAATTTAATAATAGTTTAGACCAGTGGTTCCCAAATAGTTTTTCCCGAGTACCACTTCAAGAAAGAGCTGAACCTCGCGTACCCCCTTATAGCTACATTTGCCTCTGAGTTCATTCCCGTCTAGTGCTTCGCACAACCACAGCATTACAGATATCTAATTCACACACACACCGTTTGACTAATATATTTTGGCGGTAGTAATGTTTGCGTAATTGTTTTTTTTTTCAATTATCTTATTGAATACCTTAGTCAAGAGAGAACCTCGCGTACCCCCGGGAGTAACCTCACGTACCCCTGGGGGTACGCGTACTACTAATCGGGAACCACTGGTTTAGACCTATCTTGAAGTATATCTGTTTCAGCAATAGTTACAACCATAGTTATTTCTGCCGTTTTCAATTATTTGATATATTTTCCCAGTTTATCAATATATTGTTTGGTTGCAACATCATCTTCGTTGACGGGGTCAGCAAAGTGTTTCAGTATTCTACCCTGAAAATCCAAATTACCCTCCTTCGTAAGAAATACGTGTTGAGGTGGGTACACCAAAACCTTCATGTTCTGTGTCGCTGAAGTTCTCCCAAACTTGTTCATACTTTTAATGATGTCAGTTCATAGGGTGTAAGGCTATTTATTCAAAAATTAATCAAATCCCTTGCGGTATGTTCCATGATACATCTCGCAGTTTGTGTCAATGACAAAAAATCGGTGTTTACGCTCATTTCAGCAGTACTCACGTAGGTTTTTAAACTCGTTGAACGTCGTATCGGTATTGACGTGATCGTTGTAAATGTGTTTAAAACGATGACGTCTCTGTTTAAAGAGAACGATCAAGTTAGCATTTTCTCTAACCAACTGTTTCAGTATCCGGCTATATGTATAACACACGTTAAAAGAATCCACTTATTGTGCCTGCCCATGCAAAAGTAATCTCGTTTATTATTTTGCTTCTCACACGAAACATCGTCAAACACAAACACAGAATTAGGTAGAGTTTCACTTGGAGCAGGTACACTTTGATTATCACTAAATGTCAAATACTGAATTTCTTTAATGGGTTCTCGCTAGTAACTGAAACTTTGGCTGATGCAACGACTTGGGAAAACACGCATACAGTTTCAAATCTAAGTCCCTTGTGGTATTCCAGAAGGGGAGCACAAGATTGGTTTTCCCACTATTGCCGACACTGTCTCAGGGATTAGTGGACCATTCTTCCGCCTAGTAATGGTGCCGGCAGCATCAACATTACTCACGGGTAATGTGTCTCTCTGATTGACGAACCGCCGACTTAGAAGGTATTGTGTTTGCTACGGCTATATATAGTCGCGCGATCAGGTAAAGAAAGTCAGTCGGTAACAATGCCTCCTACGAGGAAGTAGAAAGGAGTTTTAACTTTTTAAACAAGGCCATAAACTTGTACATACCAGTTTTATAGCCTGGTAGCAAACTGAAAAAACAGTGTGGGACTTGGGCAGAAGGGTTATCAACCCACTAGATGATGCAGTCTGCAGGGAACATGACAATCCCTATTCACATGGGGCAGATAGAGCTGAAGCAGATCGTATACTCGCCGACAGGGCAGCAGACAGAATGAAGGCTAAAGATACAAAGTTTGGTGAACCTGCAGCGGCATTCTTGGTTAACAGGGCCATGCGTGTCAAGTTAAAGGTTGATGGGGGTATTAAGAAAAAGAAACCGAAGAAAAAAAGAAGAAGAGGGTACTTTTCCCTTATTACCATTATTTGCCGGCTTGTCAGCTGCAGGTGCTCTGTCAGGGGGTGTGGCAAATTTGCCAATGCTATCAGAGCGGCTAAAGAAGCGAATAAGCAGTTGGATGAGGAGAAACGACACAACGAAACAATGCGGGCACTTACAATGAGGAGTAAGGGTATATATTTGAAACCATACCAGGAAGATGGATCTGGATTAAAAAAAGTAAATTCAGCCGCTGACAGATGAAGATATACGTAGGTACCTAAAGCGTTTGCACATACTCCATTTTCCTCGTGTTTTCATGCGTCATACATTACCCAAAAAGTTTTTGAATATAAATGTGAATCAGTGCTAACAATGCTGGAACACATTGGGTTGCTTAAATTAAGTACAAGGACGCTGTAGTTAAATATTTCGACAGTTTCGGTGATTTACCACCTACGTTGTAATTGTAGCATTACTTTTCAGGGAACAGAATGCTGTACAATGTGCAACAACACCATAAATTTAGTACACATATATGTGGACATTTATGTTTAAATTTCGTGTATCAAAATGTATGACATCAGTCTTGAATGAACCTTGGACAGGATAACACATGTCTGTGACACACTGCTTGTCAGTCAACATTTCTGTCTTGGGCTGTGATTACTTCCCACCGATAGATTTGTGACAAAGTGATTACACGATCGGCTTAGTAGACTTTCAGACTTACAATTCGATTCTGAATATAGACAAATCAAATTGTAAGTTTAATTACTCTGTGAATAAACCCATCCCCATCTTATGCTATTGAAGATTTGGCAAATTACTTGATTTGGCACTAAAAACGAGAAGCTAGTAATTAGAGCAATCAACAATTCACTTTTTTTTCATTTATTTTGTTGGCATTTGGGCTTGTACCCATACAGCCACCTTCGTTTTACAATTTAACATCTCATCAATATAACAATAATAATATCATGCAGTTGGCTCTTTTCATTATACAGAATAACATCAATAGAATACCAATAATAATTACATGAAATTACCATTTTCGTTTTACGCAAGAACATCAATAATATAACAATGGTAGATCGTTCATTAGACATTTTTGTATTACCGAATACCACCAGTAATTTATAAAAATAATATCATACCATTAAGTGCATGTTATTTACAATTAATTTAAATTGTAATACCCATATTTTCTATATGCAGATACAAAATCTTATAAACCGTATAATCATCAGACGCAACGAGTGAGGTAGCGCAAGTGGGCAACGGAATTCCTACTTTCATGAGGGTATCTAAGAAATGGTCAATTTCCAACTTCTTCGATCGGCAGCCAAATAGGAGGTGGTTTATATCTTCAATTTCCCCACAGGGACAGTTGGGAGAGTCTACAACGTGTAATCTGTAAAGGTGTTGCTTGAAACAGCCATGGTTGAATTTTAATCTAGCAATACAAGTGCTGAGTCTGCGGGGACTTTTATGTGTTTCATACCATTGATGGGAGGGTATTTCTGGGTGAATGCGGACGTAATGTTCGCCTTTGATCGTAAGTGAGCTCTTCCATTCCGTGTTCCACTTGAATTTTATGTTGCCTTTGATATGTTTAATTACATCTGGAAAAGGAATCGTATTGTAGTGTTTTACACCTCTGCGAGCAGCTTGCTTGGCATACCGATCAGCCATCTCGTTTCCCAAGAGGTTACAGTGTGCCTTGACCCATTTAAATACCACTGTCTTGCTTGAGCGTTTCAGCTCTTGAGCCACGCTTACAATATCATATACTCGGTGGTCGTTGTGCCATTGTCTATCGTGGTTTTTTAGTAGGGACAATGCCGATCTTGAATCGGAAAAAATTAAAAACTTTGTGGCAGGAGAGCTCTTGGCATATTTAAGTGCTTCCAAAATCCCCGTCAGCTCTGCAGTCATGATAGAAGCCTCTGCTGGTAACTGAAAGAGACCCTTTTCTCCTGATTTTGGTATGAAGAAAGCGCATCCGGAAGCATCTGAAAACTTAGAACCATCCGTGTATATCTGTTCCATTTGGGATCGTTCGTGAAGGTACTGGTATACACTTGCTCTGTAGCTTTCCAACTGGGTGGTATCTTCCGTGTCTATATGTACCTCGAAGTTGGTGACAGTGTCCCAATACGGGGCCTCGACGGAAGGCATTTTTCTACTTAGGCGCATTCTGGCACGAATGTTATTTGTTTCTAGATATTCCGCTGCAAGAGGAGGCGTTATTTTCTTTATCCAATAGGTGGCGGTTAAACATTGAATTGTGAGATTGTGTATGGCACACATCAAACTACTGTCAGCGTATTGGCTATGCTTAAGGAGGAATTTTGCGCTTAGGAAGCTTCTACGGATGTTTAAAGGTGGTTCATGTGCTTCAACCAGCAGTGCATTGGTAGGCGTTGATTTCATAGCGCCTATGCACGCACGCAGAGCTTTGTATTGTATTTTGTCTAGGTCCTTAAGTATGTTACTAGATGCAGAACCGTAGCAAACGCAGGCATAATCAATGTGTGGTCGCACCAAGGATTTATATAGCATTAATAATATTGCGGTGTTTCCTCCCCATTTTATGCTAGCTATTGCACGTATGAGGTTTATGGCCATGTCACATTTCTTAATCGTATTTCTTACATGAGTTCCCCACTTGAGTTTGTTATCAATCCATAATCCTAAGTATTTCACTACGCTTTTGACTGGGATCACAAAGGGTCCTAATTTTATGTCGGGCACTGCATGGATTCTGTGACGGCTATAGATAGATACCGCCGATTTCGTAGGTGATATGCTTAATCCGTTGCTAAATAGCCATTGCTGGAAATTATTCATAGCCAACGACAGTGCCAAATAGCATTCTTCCCATGTTTTCCCTATCTTATATATGCATAGGTCGTCAGCAAATTATAGAATTATTACTTTACCATTCATGATGCGGTGTAGATCACAAGTGTACAAATTAAATAATAGAGGGGCAAGTACAGAACCCTGTGGCAAGCCTCGGTTTGTTTTTCTGGATGCAACTGTAGATCCACGTTGCGTTATTACTAGCCATTGTTCCGAAAGAAGTGCAATTAGGTTACCTACGAAGGTATGTGGTATCCCTATCAAGCGTAGTTTTTTCGCTAGGATCGGTAAGCAAACGTGATCATATGCACTATTTATATCGGTATACACAGCAATCATATAATTGTTGTTGCTAAAGCAGGATTGTATATCCGTGGTGAGATGTGCTAAGATGTCCATAGTGCCTTTGCCTCTTCTGAAGCCGTACTGCGTTTCCGGGATCAGCGAGTGGTGCTCCAACCACCATTCCAGCCTATGCTTTATCATGCGTTCCAGAACTTTGTATATGCACGGAAGAAGGCTTATGGGTCTGTAGCAATCAACATTGTTGCCTCTTTTTCCTGGCTTCTTCACCGGGACAACCCGGGCTGTCTTCATCTCCTAGATTTGCTCCCTCTCAGACCAGATCCTGTTCAGAACGTCACATAACTTCGACTTCGCAGAGTCTGGCAGGTTTCTTAACATGGAATAATGAATGTTATCAGGTCCTGGTGCTGAGTCCGTCCCATGTTTTATTGCATTGTTAATTTTTTTGTTCATTGAGCAGAAAAGGTTGCAATAAGAAGTGAGTCTCAGTAGCCTTTGGTTCTACTAGGTTTATCTCCACCCACGGCGGTGTGAGCTTTTGGAGGATGTTCTCTAGCAGATCTTTCGTAATGGGTGCCCTTCCTTCTTCCTGGGTGGATGAGTGCTTCAGTTTTCTAATGTTCCGCAATATGTCGGATACTGGGGTTTCTTTGTTGAAGGATCCGCAAAACTCTCCATTTTTCTCTCCTTTTGCTCTTGACCAACTTCTTGAATCTTGCCTGCGGTCTGCGATGGTCCAGGTAGTTCTCAACCGTGGGACAACATTTGTAGACCCGTAATGATTGTTTGCGTCGTTGGACAGCTTCTTTACATTCATTGTCCCACCAGAGTGTGCTTTTAGATTTCCGTAAGTGTCCTGGTTTCTGCACAGGTATAGAGACATTAGCAGCTTGGTCTATGTCGTTTACCAAGGAATGATAATCCGAGGCAACGTTAACACCGTGCTCCCACGATGTTGTAAGCTGTTACATAATTATTCCGAATTTTGTCCAATCTGCCTGATGAATTTTCCATCTATAAGAAGGGTATATAATCCGTGTAGCCGGGGTAGGCGTGTGGAAGCGAAGTAATATAGGAATGTGATCCGATCCCAGCGTATCATCGACCATTTCCCAGGAGATGTCTACAGCTATATTCGATGATACACAGGAGATGTCCACTGCTGATGGTACTTGGTATGGTGCGTTGATCCTGGTAGGGGTGCCATTATTCAGCACAACCATGTCTTCCTCCTCTAAGATTTCGGTGATCATATTCCCTAGTTTGTCGGTACTTTGGCATCCCCATAGAGTACTGTGCGCGTTGAGGTCTCCCGGGAGTATGACCGGTTTCGGTAATTGCCTTAGGAGATTCGTGATGTGTTCCTTATTTATTTTCTTATTGGGTGCTCTGTAAACTGACAAAATAGATATTAGTTTGTTGCTTAGGCGTATTCTAGCGGCACATATGTTGATCTCGGTTTGTCCAATGCAGAATCGGAGTTGTTCATAAAAAATTGAGCTTCTAATTAATATGGCGGATCCGCCATAGCCATCTGCTCTATCCGATCTGATAATATTGTATCCCTTAAACTGGAATCGTTCTTCTGATCTTAACCAAGTCTCACTTATGGTCATTACGCCAATGTTATTCATTGCCGAATACTGCAGCAAGCTCTCTTTATTGGCCTTAATAGATCTTGCGTTCCACTGTAGGATTCCGTCGCACTGCGGTGATGTTTCGTTACTTCTAGAAGGTACCGCCATTTTCTAAACTATTTGTGGCCAATGAACGTAGCAAGAGTTGTTTAACGCTTAGAGCATATTGAGCTGGATCCGGCAAATGGTTTCCTGCATATTGGTTTAAAATACACATTATTATTTTCAACATTTTATTGGCAAAGAATTCAGTCATTATTGGGTCCTGTGGGTCATTGGAAAGGTGGGGAGAATAAGGGTTATTACCTGTTGGAAGGAATCCAATAGTTTTTGTAATGCATTTCGCCCGCGCTGCCAGAGCTTCTATCTGCTTGTTTCTGACCTTCATTGTTCGGTGTGGGTGTATGGATCCTGGGAACAGTGTTTGATTGGATATCCTCAGGCTCCCTTAAGGTATTTCCCAGCATGCGTGTAACTTGAAGTTGGGGTACCTGTTGATGTGATTGTACCGGAACAATTGGCGGAACATACGCCATATTGTAATGTCCTGTGTTGTACACTGTATGTTCATAGTTTGAATGGTGTGGACTAGCATTTTGAGAAGGCATATCTGGTCTTTCTGATCTTGCTACAATGTTAGCAAACGATGGGGAGTTGGTTTTGTCTAGAGCTTGCTTATAACTTACATTATCATAGGCCATTACCTGCTTGATTTTCTTTTGTTTTTCATATTCAGGGCAACGTTTATCAAAAGATGGATGACTGCCGTTACAGTGTACACATTTTGGACTGTTTTGTTTGTCACATTCTTTTCCATCATGTGGGCCCACACAGAAGGTGCATCGTTTCTTGCTTCTTAGTCTTGTGTAGTTCGCGAACGAACTAGTTCGGAAGAGCGCTCCCACAGGCGAACTACGCGAACTAGTTCCCAGATCTCTCGCTCCTTAGTTCGTTAGTTCGTTCGATCCTTTCCCGAAGACCAACTTTTGTTTTAGTTTATTATCGAAAAGGAAACACAGTTCCCTGTGGACACATTTCACTGAAGACACAGATATATAAATATAGATAGATAGATATGTTCACTTTGATCCCATGTGAGAATAATCTCGGGGATGTGGAACAGTACATACAATTATTAGTAATGTCAATATTACTATATAATTGATAATATTATTATATATTGACAAGTTAGTTACAACCCATTAGTATAACGAATATCTCCTGTAATCTACAAATACAAACCCGAGTTAATTTTGGAACAGTGTATACACTTGTTACCAGCATCTAATAACCAGTTATTTTCTTACCAACCAGTTACCATTATAAGTTTCACTGTAATTTGCGACTACACATTATATCATGTTAGTTTCTATTTATGTGAAACAGTACACACACGTATTAACAATATCAATTATATTTCCTACAACTCATAGGCTGTCAATTACTTAAAAACCTGTTAGTATGATAATTTTTCACAGAACTTTTTGTGTGCATGCTATCCCATGTTAGTTACTATATATGAGTGAAAGTTTGTAAACAGTGTAATTAGTTCATTTGTCAAAAGTTTCAACAGAAAGAAAGAAACCATACATCATTTTAGTAATTGTGGACAACTTTGTCCACTTCCCCATCCATACCATATATACTATTTTATCAGTCATTCTTAGTTAGCAAATTCCAAGAAGAAAATTCTTTCACAGAGTAAAATGGGTTCTGAAGCAAAAAATATTTCAGTTTGGACTTAAAACAGTTGGGTTTTTGTAGATAACATTGAAAAGAAAAATAAACTGTTCAACATTAATAATTATTGCCCAAACGGTCACAAACGGATATTTAACATGGAATGTGAAAATTAAATACACTTTGATCCCATTAACAATTAAAAGACAACCATCGATAACCTCAACTACCATAACAATCAAGAGAGCGCGGGCAGTAGCGCTAGCAAAGCGAGCGAGCAAGGGGAGCGACCTAGGTCGCGAACTAAACTGAGCGCTGTCGGTCACGAACTAAACAGAGCGGTACAGTTCGCGAACTAAACTGAGCGGTACAGTTCGTGAACTAAACTGAGCTGTACCGTTCGAGAACTAAACTGAGCGCTGTCGGTCGCGAAATAAATAGAGCGGTACAGTTCGCGAACTAAATGGAGCGGTACCGTTCGCAAACTAAACTGAGCTGTACCGTTCGCGAACTAAACGGAGCGCTGTCGGTCGCGAACTAAACTGAGCGGTACCATTCGCGAACTAAATTGAGCGCTTCCGGCAGTGAACTAGCACCATTCGCCGCTAGGGTTTCCAATATTTTTTCGGTTGATGGTAGTATTTTTTTAAAAAAGAATAACCTATAAAAATATAGTACACTTCAAAAAAATAATATTTTACGAAAGAATAGAAAAGGATAAAAGATATGTTTTACTATTTCATTTTTTAAGCTATATTTTTTGCACATCTTGCATCTTTAATTTCTTTTTGTCTATAGTAAAATTGTCATATGCTTTATCGCTTTCAGTTGTCAAATTAATTTCGAGCAAAAGCTCATTTTTTATACATGAAATACTTCTCCTACTTTTACCTGGATTTCGTATAATATTGTTATTTCAGAGTAAAGTTTGTTCACTTCGATACTCATTTTATATCGTAAATTTATAACCTCTAATATAGTCTCACAGTCATCAAATGAAACCCTGTGTTTTGAATTTAATTTTTGGATTCTGTATAAACAATTGCTTTCATTAAAATCTAACTATTTACTAAGATACTCCATACATTTATCAACGAATATTAGGGCATTATTTTTTACATTATCAATTTCTGTGGAGAATATGGCTTATAAAGGATTTTTCTTGTTTTCTTAACCAAAGCAACAGTATCTTTTACATTTTTCTAGCGCTGATTTTAAAGCTGACATAATATAATACTTATCACAGTCTGTTGGTTAACAGATTTGTGAAAGTTATGTAAGGAAATGACTTGCGAAATTCAAAAAGATTTTAACTTTTGTGTCTTCATCAGTTTCATTCGTCACCAAAATATTGTGAATGTGTGTTGGATTATTCTCCCCTACACTAATAAAAAAATAGCTCAATGACTTCCAATTTACTGGAAATTTACGCACTTTTGTTATTTTTACCACTTTCTCATTCAAGGGTCACTGTCATTTTTATATGTCTAATTATTAGGTATCACATTGGAAGTATTGCTGTTACTTTTCTTAATAATATAGGTAATATTGTTTCTGTCATATAGTACTTAACTTGTAGCCAATAGTAGAATTATATTTTGTTCATGATTGCCAAAACTTTATTTAAATAAAAAAGCCGATTACTTATAAATGGGTATTTTAATTCATCAAAATAAACGCATTTATAATATTTTATAAGTAATGTTGTGTTGTTGGGGTTTAAAGGCGCGTCGACGGCAGGATCATTAGCGCCTTTTATAAGTAATGTTTCTTCCATGAACTAATAAATAAACCCATTTAAAAAATTAATATCCTACGAATGCATGTAAAGTAAATAGTCAAAGCAGCACATTTATTCAATTTACCATTTTGTGTAAAGGACAATGAGCACTTAGGTTTATCGGCGGCAACTGTTCAAGCTAATGAAATTTGGAAGGGCTATTATCAAGCAATAACTTTTGTTAAGAAGGTCATATTACATTCCATTTAGAAACGACAAAAAAAATGATTATGTCCTAATAAAACTGACATAACAAACAAAATAGCGCGTGCAGTAGCGGTAGCAAGGCGAGCGAACGATCTGTTTCTCTGTATTCGAGACGCGAACTAACGAACTAAAAGAGCGAACTAGTTCGCGAGGGAGCTGCGAACTAAACTGAGCGCACCCCTTCACGAACTATTAAGCGCAAGTCTATTGCTTCTACATTGGTTACTAGGATGACCGAAGCGCAGACAGTTATAGCATTGCATTACTGGCTTGACGTAAGGCTCAACAGGGCACCGGACACCATGGATGTAAACATAATTCGGACGCCTCTGTGCTTTGAACGTAAGTAGGCACACAGGGAGAGGAATTTCTTTAGTTGACCATTTTCTTTCGTTCTCCTAGTGAATCTTTTCACCTTTACCACACAATATTCGCACCTTGCTACCTCCTTTATCTCTTCTTCTGTTAATTCAGTCATCACATTTTTGATTACCCCTTGCTGTGTTGTGGAGGAAAGTGGAATATAAGCATGTAGGTCATTACGCTGCCATACAGTGCTTTGGGTCAGGGAGTTGGCTGCTGCTACTGTTTTCATTTCAATTTTAACACGATTCCGACCTGCGGGGACTATCTGCATGATATTATTGCTTACTTCTCGGTTAAGAGAATATAAGAGGCGGCCAATAGCCATTGGGTGGATTCTACCTATATTTTTATCTTGGCTTTCTATAAATACATAATAGGGACCCATATCACAGCTTTCATAATAAGCTGGCGATGCACTGTTTACCTGCAGATCGTTGCCTTCGGTTGTTCCTGCGGCATGTTGCCTCTGCGCATTATCTGGCGGCGTTGTCACCATGCTGTTGTCTGCCGTTGGTGTGGCCTGTCGTGATGTTCTGGGAACCTTATTGCTTCCGCTACCAACGCCGTTGGTGTTTACTGGGGTGCGTGGTCGTTTCTGTGCTGTATTTGTTATCGCTTCTTCTTCTCTTAGCAGTTGAAGTTCTCGATGATCTGTTGTACTATTGTCAGCTGCTGGAGTCGCGTTTAAAGTATTGAGAGCTGAGCTGATAACCTCCATGGGTTCACTCGAGTCATTTCCTCTAACATGCCGGTAAAGATGCAGCTGGCTGCCTAAATTGTTTGCTTCAACCACTATGCCTGCATTTGTGTCACCATTTAGCTGACTGTACATCGACAGCTGTATCTGGATCTGGCCGCCTTCACCGTATTCTCCGCCGTACATGACGGCTTAAGACTAAGGTGAACTAACTATTATGTATTACTTGAGTGTCTGATTCACTATAAGTTCTACGCCACACGAGTATAATGTTCACCACAGTAAACTGCTTAGTCCGTTGCACCGCTGCTCCGAGAGTTCAAGTTGCCTCTCCGAAGACAAAAAACGAATCCTATGCTGCGAACAATGAAAATTTTTTGTACTACTATTATTTTTCATTATGATTATATGTAGCGCTAAAGGATCCTGTCGTCACGATAAACAACCGAACAATTCACTTAAATGTGAGATACAAACACCTGTGAAACCGACTTCGCTAAACCAAACTATGCGCAAATTATTATTACAACAACATAAAATATACGTGCAATTCAGTGCAATCAATTGTAAAGATTACACCGTGGTTCCAACTTGTGTTAAGTGTAGAGACCTGGGACATGTGAGTAAACACTGCCAAATAGACAGTAGTCATTGTGGTCAGAACAATCACAAGCGTGATCAATGTGATAAGAAATCGTTGCCTGAAACGTGCATCCCATGCCAGAAAAGAGGTTAAGTCATGCAAATACAAAGGAAAGGATTGTCCCATGTATCAACTGCTACTGCAACGCCAAGTCAACAGAATAGATTATGGCTAGTCTACAATCCAGTTGCACGATAGATCAAGAAATGATGACGAATATAGCAGACCTGATGTACAAAGCAGTTGGAAAAGTGGGAATGAAGAATAAAAAGAAGAGAGGCAATCCCCAGTCTCGTAGACGAGGAAATGCTGCAAGAGCTGAAAGAAGAAGGAAATGGGATTGGAGAAATGATGGTAAACGCCGGCGTGCAAACAGATCGGCAGCAGTTAATAGACGAGCAATTGGACGAAATATCCTCCATCTCTGACTCGGTTTATTGCCAGTTTGTTCTACACCCTCAGGGATTATTGCAGATTTCGAACTGCTTCCTTGAGATGCCAGAACTCTTTCATTAGGAAGACCTTTACTAAATGATGCACGCAAGGTTCGGTTTGTGGTCCCCTATTCTAGGATATAGGGATGGAACCAGTGATTGAACAATTACAGAGAATACTTGAACTTCTAGGTCTAATAGCTTTTGCTGATGACCTTTTACTAATCGTGGGAGGAGCAGCAAGAGCATAAATTGAGTACACTAGTAATCTAGTACTTAACTGCCTTAGCCAATGGTGCAGTAAAGTCAAGCTGAGTTTAGCATCACATAAAACAACATTCTTGTTGCTCAAGGGCAAGGTGACTCGAAAATCTACTATAAGTATCGATGGTAAATCAATTTGTAGAAACCCAGTGTGCAGGTACTTGGGCAATCAATTGGATGAACGTTTAAACTTCGAAGCCCACTTAGATAACACAATATCACGAGCAGTGGTGGTCATGAATAAAACCATTAATATCGGCCAACGAAAATTCACTATTCCAGTCCAAACTATATGACGCAATTTTATCTTCTTTAGTGGGCTACTCAGCAAGTTTGTGGGCAAAGAATTTATAAACAAATAAAACTAAAATAGCGAGTCAGACTTTTCCAACGTGGAATACTTTTAAGATTGACAGGAGCATACCGAACGGAGGCAACAAATTCATTAACCGTTGCCATTGGTATATGGCCACTGGGCCTTGAAGTAAGGAAACGGGGTGCCATATACTGGCTCAGAAATGGGCAACAAGATAAGGTTGCAGAAACTGTAGGCAGCGAAGCAACATCGGAGATGCACATTCGGAAGCTCCTGTTAACGGAATGACAACAAGAATAGAACAACAGTGAAACAGATCGAAGAGCATATGATACTTCTCATCAGTATTTACATCTCCATCTTCGCCCACTTCCAATATCCATTTCAGTACTAGCAACAGTCTGAGTACACTTTCAGTCACTGATGAAAATGTTTATAACGTATTAGGCGAGCTAGACTGTTCGAAGAGTTGTGGCCCTGACCAAATACCACCTAACGTTTTCAAATACCGAAGATTCTTGCTTTGCCATCCTTTAAAACACTTGTTTCACAGGTCTCTAAAAACAGGAATTATTCCAGATGTATTTTAGTTGGTCATGTTGTGCCTGTGCATAAATGCGGATCGAAGGAAGATGTTAATAACTATAGACCTATTGTTATACAATCGGTGTTAGCAAAAATTTTCGAGAAGCTGGTGCTAATCAAAATCTACCCCATGTTTCATAACATAATTACTCCAAAGCAACATGGTTTCTCTCCTGGAAAATCAACAGCAACTAACCTTGTGATTCTTCAAACTGAAATAATTAGGGCATTTAGTGAGCGTAAACAACTTGATGTCATATACCTCGACTTTTCAAAGGCATTTGATAAAGTTAGCCATCCCCACCGTCTTACTAAGTTGAAGGAATACGGCATAGTTGGTAAATTATTGGAGTGGTTTTGTAGCTACCTCAGCAACAAAAGGTTTATTGTAGAGGCTTTTGGCTTATTGTCATCTGCTTTCGCAGTAACTTCTGGAGTACCTCAGGGTTCACACCAGTTCAATATATTCATAAATGATTTAATTAGTATTTTTACCAGTTGCCTTTTCATTGAAGATGACATTAAGATTTTCAAGACGACTGCTTATATCTTTAGAACTGCTTAAAAGCTATTGTGAAATGGTGTCAGAAAACAGTATGAAAATTAATGTTAATAAATGTTCCAGCTTTACTTTTCACCACACTAAATCTGTATTACTTTTTGAATATGAAATGGAAAATCAGTTACTGAGTCGCTGCACAACTGTATGAGACCTAGGAGTTCTTCTGACGTACAATCTCAGTCCGGAAGAACATGTCCACAACATATGTGCCAAGGCCTCCAAGTGCCTGGGCTTACTGGCACCCACTTCCAGATTCATTAATAATATCCAGACACTCAGGCTCTTGTACTGTGCCCATGTTAGACCTATACTTGAGTATTGCAGCGTTGTATGGTCGCCTCATCAGATCACACTAATTCAACAGATTAAGAATCTTCAAAATAAGTTCATAAGGCTTATATGTTGTCGCAAGTTGGAACCTACCTTGACCTCCATCCTTTGGAGCTGAGACGGAATGTTCATGGTGTGACATTTCTGCATAAAGTAATCTCAGGTGTTATAGACTGTCCTGAAATTCTCAGACATGTGTATTTTCGTTGTCTGTCTAGTACACGGTTGAGAGAGCTATTTGGTCGTAGACATCTGCGCACAAACTATGAGGCTAGCAGTGCCTTACAACAGATGCAGAGACTAGGTAACAGAATACCTCCTGAACTTGATTTTTTCATTAGCAGTGTTGCTGTTTTCAAAAGAGTACGTATACGTGAGTGGAGTCAAAAATGATGGACTTAGTCTCTTATTCCCTGTAATAATTTTTATTTTTCTGTAGTTGTGTGTTGAGTCTTATTATTAGTTTTTGAATATTTAATAATTTTCTCTTGTGAAATTATTTTTCTAGTATTACTAATATTATACTATACTTGCTATTTTTTGTCATCGTCTTGTTTTCACTGTAACTAATTGCTCACAAATGGTGATAATTGTGTTTCCTAAGTAGCTATCATAAGATATATTAATGTAAAATGATTTTTCCGTTGGAATAAATAAATAAATAAACTCTTGATGGCATGGGCGGCTGACTTCGCTGCGGTTCCAGGGTACACTACCATTGGAGCGCAATCAACACGAAGAAAAAATGAACATTAGTAGAATTAGTGTGACAATTGGTGGAGGTAATAATAGTATCAGTAGTAGTAGTAATGTTAGTAGTGGTATTAGGGACAATAATAGTAGTAGTAGATGTTTTAGTGATGTGGTACCCATTCTGTTTAATTAGAAGTAATAGAGATATTGGGACTTAAATCAAAATTTTATTGCATTCATTGTTTATACGTGAATGCGTTATATATATATATTTATATAAAAGAATGGAAATAAGGTCCCAGATTAGATACTAGGTGTTTGGCTATATTGTATATGGAAAATAAAATATAAAAACTTAATTGAATCTCTGCTCGGATTTTCGAAACATGTATTAAAACGTTCATTTCATATCTCAGACTACACTGTGCAAACATTCAAACTTAACGTGATACGATTAGAGTGAAACGTAAGTAAAGGAAATTACGTCAACGATAAGCTGGGGTATACACACACGAGTTTTTTTTCCATCAGTTCCACCAGGGTACAAGATTGTAGAAGTTTCGGCTAGTGTTATCTATCTGCCCATTACAGTGAAAACTTTTCTTAACATTAGAGTTGTCGACAAGCACGGTGATCTAGTGGATTGTAGAGAAGAAACTATTGCTCTGAGACTACTTATAAAGAATGGGCGCTCGTTATAAGAAGAAGCGTCAACCTCACAAAGTTGTCAGTCGTGAACCAACAGTGAAACGGTTAACACCTGAGAAAGTGCTGTTCCTACAGTAGTTAGGATATACGGTTAAAAAACATGGATGAGACGCTTGACATGACTTCCAGTGAGGAAATTGACGATTCGGTGACTTGGAAACAATATTTGAACCATCAGCCGCGAACGCCAGCCACATTTAAGAACAATGATGAAATTCGGATACCTATTCAGAACTAAGATACATAAACATTGCCGTGCGAAAGGTACTTGCATATAGAAGGAAGATTAATCAAATCAGATGAGTCAGGAGCTACAAATTCAATTTTCACATCCAATGCATTCGCGTTTCTGTTTGAGAACATCCGGTACAAACTTAAATAAGCCAAAATTGACCGGAATAGAAACGTTGGTATCAGTAGTACATCGATAACGCTTATTTCTGCTGATCCTCAACATTCTGGTGTGTTGAACAACGCAGTTTGGGGGCAACGCAATCTTGGAAATGGTTACTGTGATGTATGTATACCGCTGAGTATGTTCTTCGATTTTTGCGAAGACTTTAGAAGGATACTTGTAAATGTAAAACAAGAACTGATATTGATACTGATTTGTTCTCGGGTTGATGCAAATTCGTACATATGTGCCAATCCACATCTTCAGAAAAATAAATTTACTATCAGTAAACTCGCATGGGTGATGCTCATTTGCAAGTAGGCGAAAGAGAGAAACTGGCGCTGCTTAAGATTGTGGCCAGTGAGAAGCCACTTCAAATTAATTTCAGATGTTGGGATCTATTGGAGTAACCTTTGCTTACTATAAGTAAGACTCAAATTTGGTCTTTGAAAACATCAGCGCAACTGGAGAAACCGAGGTTCGTGGTTCGGGATTTCAAACAAACAGGAAACGCAATGAGGAATTAATTGTGGCCCTGTGTGACCACTGCAATTTCGCTAATGTCAGACTGTTCCTAAATGATGTGGCGTATCCGTACGAGAATATTAATCCAGACTTTAAGCAAAACCGAACCACAGTGTTGTATGACATATATACAAGATTCCAGCAGTCTTACTTAGAACGAGATCATCCTCCGCCGCTAGTAAACCATGAATATTTTATCGCAACTCCATCTATGGCCGTAATTTACTGTTCACACCAAAATTAGTCGGTTGAAACGGGGCCTGTAGATATTCATATGGAGTTTGATAGCAGTGAGAAATTTCCTGCATTCACCACCGCATACTGCCTGATCCAGCGCGATCGGGATGTGTCGTGCCTAAGCTGATATAAAACTAGCACCTATTTCCATTCATTACCATGCCGTCCATCTTCCTGGACGCATAGGGTTTCAAGAAGAAGGATGGTGTGTTTATTATCAAAGAAGTTGCTGAGTGTGTAATACGACCTGACAGTATTATACCTACGCAATGTATTCCTATCTCCTTGGCATTATGGGGAGGTGATGAGCCAGTAGGTAGATGGTTGACAACTAATTACCATGGAATGCCTTGGAACGCTGATGGCGTTTCCTTCAGCAAGATGTGCCCTATTCTACATGCAGTAACCAATAAAGAGAATTCAATCATTTACTTTTAAGTACGGGAGAAGGCTCTATGGGTCCAGAAAATTATCAGGAAAAAAATATGTTACAATATAGAATGTTTAGGATGTCCGCCATTGCGGAAATCCAAGAAAACAATTTGACAAAACAATGTAACTTTCATATATTTTGTAATGATATGTGTGATGCTAAAAATGTATTTTTAATCACCAATTGGTGGCTGAAATAAAAGAATGTTTTAAAAAATAAATATTATTTAATTAGGATAGGTGAAATTAACAAAAGAAAAAATGGGGTAAAATTATTTTGTTTATGAATTACCACATACATCAGTTCCATTTAAATCTTCTTCAATTTTACGCTTAACATTATCATACATTAACAGTTTTTTCTATGCTTTAATTTCCAGCTTAAAACGTTCATAGACTAGTATTGAACTGGGACTGTATGATACTTCACTGTCATGCATAGTATCAAAATGCAAATCTTTTAGACCTTGCATCGAACAATGGTGGTGGTCACGAATCAATTTCACTGATAACGTGGCTACAAGCTCGATGTAGTACTTGGTAACTGTAAGGGACGCATTTTATTATATTAAACCTTCTATTTTATTTGTCGACTCTGAGCGAGTCGTACGTGCTGCAAACACTGAGCGGAAATGCTCACATTGCTCAGCAGGAAATCTTAGGCGCGTGGCAGAATAGCACGCGTGGCGAAGGTCACCATGCAGAGACGACATGTAACTTTTCCACATTCGTGTCTGATCTCTAGGAGCGACAAGCTCGGCCTCGGGCGACACCGATCGGACGCGATCCCCGCCAAGATTCTCGTTTTTCACATGTCGTAGGATATTTCCTACAACATACCTAGTTTGCTGGTATTACATTCGCGTGAAGTCGCAGATGTATTTCCTTGTAACCAAGTATCCAGTGTTGCAATAAACATCGGGTTAACGACTTCAGTATTTCATTCAACGAATGCAAGCCGTATGTTCTCCGTTCCCATGCAGCCCACAGTTAATATTTTTAGGTGTCAGACAAGCACAGAAGACTAACAGCGTGGCGGAAGAAGAATACATCGCAAGTCTTAGCTATTATGACTGAGTACAGACTATACACACAGCCATCCCACAAATCAGTCACTACAAATTTTGGTGCCAGAAGTGGGATTGTGTGGAACCAGACGGCAACTAGGTAACGAGATATTGGCGGGGAAATCGATCGTCGATCTACGAGAACATGTAATGTTCGGCGGGCCAGGCGGTGAGGCGAGCGAGCAGCGAGGGCGTATCTACAGCGACGCAGTCACATTCCAGGCAGCTGATAACACCTACAGTGCATCCAGCAGTCTAGGGCGTGGTAGCAGCAGCGCGACTACCCAACACGACAGCTCACCGCAGTTGGCAGCTTTTCGAAGTTTTACAAAAGGTGAGTTGCTGGCATCATTCCGACTAATCCAGAAGGGCGTGAAGGAAATTTGCAAGATGTAATTGATGCATTTACGCGTAAAATTGCGGCGCTAGAGGCCAAAGTTGTACAGCCTGCGCAAGCAACTAACAATTCTCAAGCTTCTAATAACAGATCTTACAGTGCAGTGTGATGATGAGTTCGGTTTGTTTTGGGGGAAAGCCTAATGAATCGATAAATGAGTTCCTAATCAAGCTAGATGATCTCTTTAAATTAGGAGAATTAAGAAGTAGTGAGAAATTAACTCTTTTAAGAACAAAGTTAACTGACGAGGCTTTGAAATTCGTGATCTATGATGAGGATTGCAAAAAATCTGAAACATATGAATTATTACGCGGTGAACTTGAAAAACGTTTTTCGAAGAAACACACGGCCAGGTTTTACCGCGAACAATTAAGAAATATTAAGAGAAAGCCAGGGGAGGAACTTGATCAGTTCGCAGATCGGATTAAGATGATTAATAATAATACATATGTGCTTGGGGAAAATGCAGAAGAGAATATTGTGAAATGCTATGAGGCTGATATGCGAGCATTAGACACATTTCTAGGGGGTTTAGACGGTGATATAGCAAAACACGTAAGTCTTCAGAAACCAAGAGCATTTTCCGAGGGATTAGAACATGCGCAAACTTTTGAACAGGTAATGAATATGACTAGAAGTGACCGAAGAGATAGGCTTGAAAAACGGGTCTTTCATACGAAAAGAGAATTAAAGTGTAGAATTTGCAAAAAATTAGGTGATGCTTCTGAAAACTGTTGGTGGAAATTTGCTAATAATGCATACTGTAAACATAATACTAACAATGCATGTTATGATTCTAATGTTGACGTCGCATGTCGTCAAGATAATGATTTTGGTGATTTTCATGGTGCTAATAAAAGGCATACTTGTCATGGAGGAAATAGTGCAAGATTTTATTCTGACAGTGATAGTATATTCCAAGGGAATGATGGAAAAATATATTGTACAAGGGAATTTAGGAGAAATAGTAGAGAAAGATTATCGATAATGATAACAATAAAGATAGTAAAGATAATTATAAAAATAAGGGTGATATATCATTTATGGGAAATAAGCAAGGTTTTCAAGGAAATAATGATAGCAATTATGGTTCAAAAAATACATAGGTTTCAATAAATCAAATCTACATCTACATCTAGATCTATAGTCTGCAAATCACAAATACTGTGGGTGGCAGAGGGTGCTAAGCACCAATCCTAATTCTGCGCATTCCAATCCCGAACAGATCGAGGAAAGAAGGAATACATAAATAAATCAGTACGGCATCTTATTTCTCTAATCTTATCCCTCCTGTCATTGCGACCTAAGTAGGTTGGCGGAAGAAGTATTTCGTTGCACTCGTAACTTAAAGATTTTCGTATATTCTCCAGCAAATTCAAACGAAAACGACGTCGTCTGTCCGAAAAACAATCCCAGCCCAACCCACGAATTAGCTCTGTGAGACTTACGTAAGGACTGTAACTAGCAGTCACGAATCGAGCGGCTCTTCTCTGTACTCTCTCAATCAATCAATCAATCCCTTGCGATACGGATTCCAAATTCCACAACAGTATTCCAAATGCGGACGCACTAGTGTTTTGTACGCTATTTCCTTTGTATGAGCATTACAACTTCTCAAAATACGTCCTATGAATCGTAGTTTGGAATTAGCTTTTCCTACAACGGAAGTTATGTGCATGTCCCATTTCATGTTGCTTTGTACTGTTACGCCTAGATACTTCAGGGAATCCACAGTGTCAACAACTGAATTGATAACTTTGTACTCCAGAGCAAGCAGGGTCTTTTTATTACTTATGTGCATTGCCTTGCACTTTTTACAGTTAAGTGTAAGCTGCCATTCACGGCACCATTCCGAAATAACATCCAGATCGCGCTGAATTTCTAAGCAATCGTCGGAGCACCTCACTTCCCTATAAATAAGTGCATCATCAGCAAAAAATCGCATCCTGCAATTAACGTTGTCACCGAGATAGTTTATAAAAATTAAGAAAAGAAGTGGTCCTATTACACTTCCTTGAGGAACGCCCGAAGTAACATCTAGTTTAGAAGAGGCTTCCCCGTCTACAACGACATACTGTGACCGACCAGTTAGAAAATCGCGTATCCATTCCCAAATCTGATCAGATATACCGTACGCTCGGATCTTCGCTAAGAGTCGGTTGTGTAGTACAGAGTCAAAAGCTTTCTGAAAATCCAAGAAAATAGCATCAACTTGTGATCCCGCATCAATAACTTTCATTACATCATGCAAAAATAGAGCCAGTTGCGTTTCACATGATCGGTTCTTCCGAAATCCGTGTTGGTATGCTGTAAGTAGCTCGTTTTCATCTAGAAACATCATAACGTTAGAGCATATGACATGCTCCAGAATTCTACTGCAAACAGATGTTAGCGATATCGGACGATAATTCCTAGGATCTCTCCGATCTCCATTCTTGAAAACGGGAACCACCTGCGCAATTTTCCAGTCAGAAGGTACTTTTCTTTCCTCTAAAAATTTACGAAATATATTTGACAGTAATGGTTCTATTTCTTCCGCGTATTCCGAAAATACTCTTACTGGTACACCATCGGGACCCGGCGCTTTCACCCATTTCAGGAGCTTTAATTGCTTTATGATACCTACACTATCAATTTGTACTGGATCCATTTCAAATTCAACACGCCGTGGAAAAACGGGAATGTTTTCCATGTTTTCGTCAGTGAAGGAATTTTTAAATTCGGCGTTAAATACGGTAGCCTTGTCGCGGCTGTCATCAACTTCCCGACCGTCTTTTAGTAGAACTAGCATATTGTTGTCACAACCACCTATTTTTTTTACATACGACCAAACTTTCTTTGGATTTTCAATGAGGCTCTTGGAAAGTGAGTTGCATCTAAAGTCATTGAAGGCTTCGCGCATCGCATTCTTGACCTGTCCTCTTGTCTCAGCTAGCTTTTCTAAATCACTCCTATACATCGTCCTTCTTGAGCGTGCATGAATCTTCCTTTGCTTTTTAAGTAACCTTTTGACTTCACGCGTATACCACGGGGGATCGTTCCCGTCCCTGATTGTCCTTTTCGGTATATGTAAGTCCATACCTTCCCTGACTATATTTATGAATCGAAGCCACATGTCTTCAACCGAGCCTCTTCCTTCTACAAAGGTAATGTATTTATCCCTCAAAAACGTTCTTAAACTCTCCTTT
The DNA here is from genome assembly GCA_031002005.1 of Vandiemenella viatica. Taxonomy (NCBI): domain Eukaryota; kingdom Metazoa; phylum Arthropoda; class Insecta; order Orthoptera; family Morabidae; genus Vandiemenella; species Vandiemenella viatica. Next base: position 11,773 of record JARYHS010009136.1, on the reverse strand, counting down.
GGGGCCTTTTCGAACCTGTAAACGACCCTTTCTTTTTTCTTTTTGCGCTCGACTGTTAATTTTACTGTAGCAATTACAGGTTTATGATCACTTATTCCCGTGGTGGTAGAAATGTCCGTAAATAATTCAGGCCTATTTGTAACGAGAATATCTAAAATGTTTTCGTTTTCGTTGTCGCACCGCGTTGGTTCAGTGACGAGCTGATCATGATTAAGGTCTGAGAAAAGGTCGAGAATAATCTCACAGGATATTTTATCCCTGCCACCAGTAACGTGGGCGTAATTAATTACTCCAGTCAATATACGGCAAGTTGAAGTCGCCTCCTAGTATTATTCCATGATCCGGAAATTGACGAGCTATATTACTTACGTTATTTCTTAAGGCCTCAGCAACACCTACATCTGCATCTGGTGGACGATAGAAAGACCCTATTACAAGTTTTGTCCTAGCTACTTTTAGTCTAATCCATAGGATTTCACAGTCCGTATCAATATTTATTTCGTTACACGACAGGTGTTTACGAACAACTATAAATACACCACCTCCATTAGAATGTAACCTATCCTTACGGAAAACATTCATGCTATGGTTAAAAATTTCTGCTGAACTTATATCCGATTTTAACCAGCTTTCAGTACCTAATACAATAGCAGCTTCTGTGCTACTAATAACGCTTTCAAGCTCAGGCTGCTTATTACAAACACTTCTACAGTTTATAACGAGTACTTTTAATGGTCGAGATTGATTTTCGCTACTCCTAACATATGGTGCCGAATTTAATTGGGCTGCCCGTGACTGTAATCCCAGTTTCGGGTCTTCCTACCTCAGCCTAAAAATTCCCCCAATGCACTCCACACGGCCCCTGCCACCCATGTAGCCGATTCACGTGTGTAGTGCACACCTGATCTATCCAAGGGAACCCTACACGATTCGACCCCAGGGCGAAGATCAAGGAATCTGCAGCCATGATTATCGCAGAAACGACGCAGTCTCTGGTTTAGACCCTCGACTCGGCTCTCAACCAGAGGTCCACAGTCAGTTCTATCGACAATACTGCAGATGGTTAGCTCAGCCGAAATCTTGCGGTCACAAACCACAGAGCTCACCGTATGAGCAAGCCTCCGGAAGGAAGAGAGGATACCCTCCGACCCAAGGCGGCAAGCATCATTGGTGCCGACATAAGCTATAATCCGCAGCTGGCTACACCTCGTCCGCTCAATGGCATCCGGGATGGCCTGTTCCACATCATGGATCAGACCGCCCGGAATGCACAAAGAATGGACATTGGACTTCATCCCAGACCTTTTCGCCATGTCCCTAAGGGGCTCAATGAAACGCCTAACGTTGGAGCTACCTATCACCAGAATCCCCTTCTGTGATCGCCCAGACCTAGCGGGCGGGGGGGCTGGCAACTTGCTGATTGACGATTGTGGATCTGAATCAGATCGAGACAACACATCAAACCTATTGGACAGTGGTACAGGCTTGCCCTCCTGGGATTCAGACCTGTACTCCTGCCCCCGCATGCGGCGTCGACGTCCGGAAACTACGCGCCAGACACCATCAGGTGACTGCCGCACAGGCCCCGAAGTCTCAGCCTGGACTGCAGGTACGATTTTTGGCAGTGGAGGACCTGTGACAACACCTGCTTCGTCAGGGTCACCCCTTCCACATCTGCTGCAGTCACCTACGGCAGCTTCCAGCCTCGTAACTTTAGTTAGCAAAGCTGCAAGCTGAGCGCGAAGATCAGCCACCTCAACCCGCGTCTGCACACAGCAGTCACAGTCCCTACACATATTACTTTTAAAGCAAAAACTACGGTGAGGATAAAAGTTGAACCAACTGAGTAATCCAAATTAACTGTTCACACTTTACTACCAACCGCTACACGACCTAAAGAGAACCTCCTGAGGAATTGAATTTACACCAGACGACTGCACTTAGTAGTTAATAGGACGTACTGATGAACGGTGTTAGCCAACCAATGTACTAAATAAAAAACAAATAAGCTCTATATACATCCCTATAGAAAAAGCAAATAAATGCGATAACGATTGGAGCACGCTGTTATAATTCAATTAACGCAAATAAATCAAACGCTACCACAACACCTTAAATTATGTAAGCAGATGGCGACACTCGTCACGACGGTTGCTAGGGACCAACTAGCTACTGCTCAGCGACGACGGAGGATATTCAAAGATAAAATCTATATATAACACTTTAAAATAAAATACACAGAAAATGCGGCACATGACTCGATGGTTGCTGGAACTCAACTAGCCTTTCCTCTGCGACGACAGAAGATATTCAAAGATAAAATCTACCTACAACACTTTAAAATAAAATACTCAGAAAAGGCGGCACTTGACTCGACGGTTGCTGGAACTCAACTAGCCCCTCCTCTGCGACGACAGCAGATATTCAAAGATAAAATCTAACTACAACACTTTAAAATAAAATTCTCAGAAAAGGCGGCACTTGACTCGACGGTTGCTGGGCAGCGTGGAAGTAATGATTCACAGAATAAGTTAAACGAATAGGGGGTATGCAAGGCCACGTTGTCACGCCCCAAATTAAAACGGTACCTGTAACTATTTGTCAGAGTAACCCCCAAGTGGCAGATTTTATTGTAACAGTAAATATTGAGGGAAAACAATGTCAGCTGTTGGCTGATACGGGCTCTGAAGTTACATTATTATCTAAAGATATTTGTGGTATCAATGATTTAAGAGAATCTGATTGCAGAATTACGGGATTAAATAGAAATGCTATGATTCATACTTTTGGGATGAAAGATGTGAATATAACTATAGATGATTGTGTTTATAATGCAACTGTTTACATTTTTTCTGAACTGAACCCAAAATATAGTGGAATTTTAGGGATGGACTTTCTAAATAAATATAACGCAATACTTGACGTGGCGAAACGTACAATTGTTTTGAGGAAACGCGAAAGTGTAGGCCCACATTTGTCGTTACCAGATTCAAATAAAAGTCTTTGCGTAAATGAAGGAGTCATGAACCGACATTTACCAGCTACACGGACTTATAAATCTGTCGTCAGTTTAAGTAACGCGGAAACCATTCCAAAAGCTTCAGGGAAAATTGTGAACTTACCCATTAAAGATAACGTAGAGTGTGATGAAAATTCAGTAGTTTTATTAGACCTTCCAGAAGAATCCAGTTGGTTAGATTCCAATCAGTGTTATGTGAAAAGAAGAATTTGTAAAGTGCGGGTAATTAATGGAATAAAACATATACCTGTGTCAATTGAAAATTTTGGAGAAAGTGATGTTGTCGTACCCCGTGGAATAAAGTTGCAAAAATAGGAATTTTAATAGAACAGGAAATAGCAAGTAGTATTTTCTGTAATTATGCTGATAATGATGGCGAACTATTAACGGACAAAACATTGTGTACTGTTCAAAGGGAGGAAGATATTGATTTTAAAGAAAAAATTAAACATTTGCCACCTAAGAAAAGGGAGAGAATGGAATGTTTGTTAAATGAATTTAGGGAATTATTTATACCAAACAGTAAATTACCTGCCACAGACTTAGTGAAACACAGGATCTTAACGGGCGATGCCGCTCCCATTTATAAGAAAGCATATAGGCTTCCATTTCATCAGAGGCAACTTGTAGATGAATACATTGACTAACAACTAAAAGATGGAATTATTAGGCCTAGTAATAGCCCGTGGTCATCGCCGATTATACTTGTACCCCGCAAAAGTCGAAATGGAGAGACAAAATTCCGGTTTTGTGTTGATTATAGAGCTTTAAATGCAGTACCAGTCAGTGACGTGTATCCTTTACCTTCAATTGCAGAAACAGTAGACTACCTAGGAAATTGCAAATACTTTTCAAACATAGATTTATGCAGTGGTTATCACCAAGTAAAAGTACATGAAAATGACATCGAAAAAACTGCGTTCACTATCCCGAACGGCCATTACGAATGGTTGCGTTTATTATTTGGATTAAAAAATGGTCCAGCAAAGTTTCAGAGGCTCCTTGATGGCGTCTTAAGGCGATTAAAGCCTTTTTCAGCTCTTGTATATTTAGATGATGTAATCATATTTTCCAAAAACATGGAAGAGCATCTCCAAAGGCTCAGAGAGATGTTTCAACGTTTGAAACAAGCTCATTTAACCTTATCACTTGAAAAATGCAATTTTGCAATGTCAGAAGTAGAGTATTTTGGTTTTCACAACACCAAAGATGGGGTTAAACCACATCCAAGGCTGGTGGAGGACGTAAAAAACTTCCCAACACCACCTGTGTGAAAGAATTGCAATCATTCTTAGGGCTTTCAAATTACTATAGAAAGTTTATTCAGGATTATGCCCTTAAGGCCAAACCATTGACGGAATTATTAAGGAAAGGGGTTAAGTTTGAATGGACAAATGAGTGTGATGAAGCCATGAATATTCTGAAAACAGCCCTTACCAGTTATCCAATTTTAATATACCACGATTTTAGTAGACCTTTTGTTCTTGCGACTGACGCATCAAATTATTGCATTGGATCTGTTTCATCGCAAGTAAACGATGGAGAAGAAAGACCTGTAGGATACGCTTCTCGTCAATTACCCAAACCAGAAATCAATTACACAACCACGGAAAAGGAATTGTTATCAGTAATTTGGAGCGTAAAACAGTTCCGTTGTTATCTTTATGGGAGGAAATTCACTATCGTGACCGATCATTCTGCGTTGAAATGGATGCTTAGTCTCAAAGATCCATCGAGCAAGTTAATGCGATGGACCCTAAAACTTTCAGAGCACGAATATGACGTAGTTCATAAACCAGGAATTTTACACAAAAATGCCGATGGCTTAAGTAGAAAAATCAGAGTAGTTAACAGTGAAGAACCACCCTCATTAACTGAGTTACCTATTGAGCAGGCTAAGGACGAAGAATACAGCAAATGGAGGAAGCAGAAATGTTTTGCGTTTCGCGATAACATTCTATATCGTGTTATCAAGCGTGGTGATAGAGTGGCGTTACCAAAATCACTGAGAGTACTAATTACGTATTTGTATCACGACGCGATCTTTTCAGGTCATTGTGGTTTCAAAACAACTAACCAACGAATAGCGACCGAATATTGGTGGCCACAAAGGAGAGAAGACGTACGAAAATATATAAAAAATTGCCCCAAATGTTATGAAAGATATGGTTTAGGTAAAGCGCGTGAACCTTTGCAATCATTACCTGAAACAACAGAACCTTTTCAATGAATCGGTCTTGACGTTATGGGCCCATTTAGGCGCAGTCAAGAAGGCAGTAATTATATACTCACAATTACTGATGCATTTTCCAGATATTTAATTATGGCACCTTTATCTGATCAAACAGCTGAATCAATAGCTAAAGCCTTTGTAGTTAATTGGATATTACTATACGAGGTCCCGGAATCGATTATTACTGACGAAGGATCATCATTTATGTCTTCATTGTTTACACATGTTTGCAAGCTGTTAGGTATCGAAAAATTACGGACAAGCAGTTACCATCCGGCGGGGAATGGTAGGACAGAGATAATACACAAAACTATAGGTAGAATGCTTAGTTACTATGTCAACAAATCCTACGATAATTGGCAATCAATTTTACCCTATTTAGTATCATGTTATAACTCAAAAATTCACACCAGTACTCGCAAACACCTTTTGAAGTACTCTACGGCAGATAAATGAGATCACCCTTCCAAGTTTCCAAAAAAAATTGATAATCCAAATGTAAAAAGTCTTGCTTTTAAGCTTAAAAAATTATGGGCTGATGTCCGACGTAATAACTATCATGCTTTTTCATCCAAGGCCAAACAGTACAATAAGACCGCGAAACCGCAAAGTATTAATGTGGGAGATTATGTTATGCTCAGTAAACCATTCATGAGGAAGAACGAGTTGAAAATATTTACTACAAGATGGCTTGGACTGTACCAAGTGAAAGAACTTTTATCACCGGTAACGGCACGAATTCAATTACCGGATAGAACAACAGTCGTTCATAAAAGCAGACTTCGTTTGTATCAGGGGATACCTAAAAATATTGTGCACACCACCAAACCAGTAGATAACAAGACACAACAGACCAAACCAGTAGATACAAAAACACAACAGATCAAACCAGTAGATAAAAAATCACAAAAGGTCAAGCCAGTGAAAAAGCCAGTAAATTCGGGGACGAAAACTACCACACATTCATAAGGATTGCACAGCAAGAAGCATGACTCGACAGCTCAAACATCTCAGAAAACTAACCATTATAATTTGAGATCACAGAGATCAAGTTAGCAGTAAAATTATAACTGTATCCATAGTCATTTTATGTTTATTTTGTGCCTTGAACAATACTTAAGAGTAGCAAATGGAAACTGATTCAAATTTTCTGTATTTGTAATCTTTTTCATTGGAACTATATTTAAAATTTAATTTAATTGTTCCGCCCACAAAGAACTAGTCACATGGTGCCATCAACCTCGCCATGGCTCGGTTACTTTGTGGATTTCAAGAATATTTTACTGCTGTTCACGAGGTTTCAGGCACGCCGCGGTCATGTAGGCTGCGGGGCAGTAACAAGAGAACCGCTTACGCAGCTTCTGATAAGCGAGATCTTCCGGCCGTACGCTCGAGTGTGCAGCTACAGCCTGGAATAAAACTCAAGGACTGAGTACAATGCTATTCAAGTTTAGATCCTTACTAACCATTGAAACAGTGCAATAATCCTCAATGGAAAAAACCAGAAAAAGAAAGAAAGTATTTCTTGAAAGATATGTTTATAGAGACTGATAGAATCATTTATTTTTCATTACTGATATTATCTTGTATGTGATGTATATAATTCAAAGGGAAGTATTGGGGAATAGGTATAATGACTAGTCAAGATGCTTCAATGCTATGATGATTAAATATCAGAATTATTTTTGAACTTTAGCATTCATATGACAGTAATTATTAATTGTTTCATAGATTCCATAATTAATTGAATTTTTTTTTATATATGTTGACTTAGCTGAAACAATTTCATTCTTTTGTGTGATGGGGATTTAGTAGCTTAATAAGATAGTATTTATGTTTGACGATAAACATGTAATATGTTTTACTTCATTCTCTTCAATCTTATCAATTGCTTAGATTTGCCTAATAACATATTCAAATGTAGCGGAATTAATTGTGAGACACTTTATAACCAGCATTGTTCATGGAGATAACTCAATATTGCAGTTGCCATAATCCAATTCTTTAGACAAAAATTGCTCTATACTGATTGTTCTAAATACAAACCAGTTGAAACAGGCTATAGTCAATTAGGCAATGATTTAATTACTAGTGCGATGATTTCTTGCGTTTCATGTTTGAGTTATAATTTTATAAACGCACGTAATGTCGAGCAAACCGCTTGTAGAGATTCTCATAAATTTTGAGACCCCAAGGCGTGTCCCAGGAGGTACACGATTCCTTAAGCTGTGGGAGGATGTAAGGGACGCATTTTATTATATTAAAACCTTCTATTTTATTGTCGACTCTGAGCGAGTCGTACGTGCTGCAACACTGAGCGGAAATGCTCACATTGCTCAGCAGGAAATCTTAGGCGCGTGCAGAATAGCACACGTGGCGAAGGTCACCTTGCAGAGACGACTTGTAACTTTTCCACATTCGTGTCTGATCTCTAGGAGCGACAAGCTAGGCCTCGGGCGACACCGATCGGACGCGATTCCCGTCAAGATTCTCGTTTTCCACATGTCGTAGGATATTTCCTACAACATACCTAGTTTGCTGGCATTACGTTCGCGTGAAGTCGCAGATGTATTTTCCTTGTAACCAAGTATCCAATGTTGCAATAAATATCGGTTAACGACTTCAGTATTTCATTCAACGAATGCAAGCCGTATGTTCTCCGTTCCCATGCAGCCCACAGTTAATATTTTTAGGTGTCAGACAAGCACAGAAGACTAACAGCGTGGCGGAAGAAGAATACGTCGCAAGACTTAGCTATTGTGACTGAGTACAGACTATACACACAGCCATCCGACAAATCAGTCACTACATAACTTGATAACTCTAGGGCATCATGGCGTCGATGGAGCTGGTCACTGCTGGCAGGGCGTCGGCCATGTTCATTCGCCGAGAAACACTCCGTAGGCAGGAACAGCGTTGTTGTAAAACCATATAGTTTTCGCTCCAGCCACTGCTCAGGAGGAGGTGGTGTGGCTGCCAAGTGAGACAATCGATTGTAGAAGCACACTGTTGTTGAAAAATCCACCAATTGTATAAACCAGCTGTCTTAGTACATCCCATTCTTCATGTGTGAGCGTGACTTTATTGTACCCAACTTTTTCCAGTAGTACTACGGTATTAAATTCGAGTTTAAGTGACAAACCTACAGTGTGCCGCTTGATGTCACCGCTATTTAACTTATAGCATGTTGGAAACATGAGCACCTAACTAGCCATACTGAACTGCACTAGACTAGCGAAGGCCGGGAACTGATGGTGTGATGGTATTTATACTTAACCAAAGATATTTATTATTCTCACACAGTAATGGCGCACGCTAGGATTCCTGTAGAAACCTGTTTGAGACGCCCAAGACTATGACTTCACGCAAGTCAGAAGTGTAAAAACCAGAATAACCAGGGGTAATGGTTCTGAGCACCCGTGCAAACACGTGAACAAAAATAGCCCTATCCTGAGGCTCGGGTTTTCCCCCGAGAGAGACAGAAGATGCAGTCAAGATGTGGAATGCCTTTGTCCTCTGTTTGGCCGACGATGCGCAGACGAAGTATCTCGTGGTTCGCATCGTACTGTGCACCCTAGTGGCATGGTGTCATACGATCCTGGCTGCCATTGGCCACTTGAATAGCTCGCGACAGTGACGTTGACCGTCACTGGTCCATTTTGTACCGCCTGCCAACAGGATGTGACATCACGAAGGGAGGGGAAGACGTGTAAGGGGGTCCAACAATTTTTGTCACGTGACCAGATGTTGGAATTATAAAAAGTCGGCCTTCATTCACTACTTTTGACCATAAAGTTAGTAGTAGCATCTGCTATGACGTGTAAACATTGTCGTATAAAACAGTAAAAATGAAGAGAAAAATTTCAACGCCAGACGTCTTTATTAGTATCACATATTTGTGCAATGGGTTCTCCTTTTTTCTTGATGTCTAGGCAATGTTGTTTTCTGTGGGAATTCTTTTATATTAAGGAATATCTCTCGATTTCCAAGTAATTTAGTTTTCTTAAACTAATTTTTTAAGTTGGTATGTTTGAATAGGTAGATACTCTATAAAGGATTTATCGGGGTATGTCCAACAATGTTAGGGTTGTTTCTCTCATTAGAAGTATTATAAAGTTTATGAAAGAAATATTTTGCATTATTAATTTCTTGTAGATATCTTATAGTTGGCCACAGGATTTTTGGTAAAGCATTGCAGTAGCTATGGTTTCAAACAGCTCTTGCCAAAGCAGGTCAATTGCAACAGAAAAGTAAAACTATTTCAGACGCTGGAATGTTGCTATGCCGAAGCCAACGCCCAGCAAAGCTGGTCAGAAGTCAGCAAGAATACGCTGGAACAAGACGTCATTTGCCAGAGAATGGGATAGTTGCGGAGGCCACGATGGATCGAAAAGCCTTTCAACCACTGGAAAATGGTGGGAGAGTTGAGATCAAAACCCAGGTGCATGAAGAGCCAGCCAGCCTGCAAGGCAAGTTAAGATGGGATAAAGGATTTTGTTCCAGGTCGATGAGAAGGTGTCGGCCGTGGCGAAGTTAGCGGCGGGCAGTAGCCGTCGACATCAGCAGAAGCAATGATGGAAGCATACACCATCATCATTAAGCCCAACAGGTGGTATAAAATCATTTAGGAACATGTAATGGGATATAAAGCATTAGAGGTCAGTAGTAGATGACTTACAAGTTGAAGGGTTAAAGGAGTATAGGGAGTATTAATTGTGTACAAAGAATTGTGTAAATAAATGTAAATTGTGTATATTCCTTGCTGAGAGGAACATTTATGATTAACTACCACTCACGTGACTTAGAGTCATACCCACAATTTAATGTACCTCTCGGGAAGTGGCAGAGCGAAAACAAAAATATTCGCCAGACCACCACAATCTTAATCTCGCCATAAAAGTCTCTTATTGATGTTAGGAGTATGGTATGGAAAGAAGGTGGCTCCGTGAGTAGATGAGTGCATTAATATGATCAAAATAAAACACCATTATGGATCAACAAGATGAAGCCAGGGGATAGGTTGCATTTTGAAGTGGTTTCACTTATCAACTAAACCTTGTTTTACTGTTAGTTATAGATTTGATTCTTTCCAGTGTTGATAGCGATGATTGTTGCGAAAATAAGGAAGATTAGTTAGGAAGGAATGTTGTATAATAATCATTATTATACGTTTCAGTCTGGTTTAATGTTTAATGAAATAAGTAATGAGTAATCTATTTTTTTCTCGTGGCTAAGAGTTCCTTAACAATAGCGGAATCATAAGCGTAGAAGATAGGAATACTGTATGTGTGTGCGTCTGAATTTAAAGTCCCCAGTACCATTTGCAGTAAGGGATGTAGTATACTTGATGGCATACAGAGAGACTGTTTCAAACTAGTAGTGGGTACAAAATTCCAGATCTATCAAACCACAAGCAGTGATAAAACAGAATTTTTCGTTTCTAACAATTATATATCTTGTGTAAATAAATGTAAACTGTATATACGTTCCTGAGAGTATCATTTATGAATAACTATAACCCACGTGACTGATAGTCGTACCCACAATTTAATGTACCTTTCGGGAAGTGGCAGAGCGTATCTTCATCTGTGGTAACAGTTGAGTCATATTTTTCTATCCTTCCTTAGTTTTATTTATATAAAACCAGATGCGACAGTAGTTCTAGATTTCCACAGGTCTAATTTTTCTGGGATGATAAAATTAGTGGCACGACGTGAACCATTCACCAGACACCCTTAGGCGTGTACGCGTCATGCGCTGCCTGGTGTCTCACTCCTGGCAAGAATAGGGCTAACCACCAAGATATTGCATTTCTTGTGTTCGTCTCTTTTATGTCCATCGTTCCCAGCCGCCTTCATCTGTGATAACTCTTATATATATATGTGTAAAATATCAACAATCAGGAAAATTCTTCAAGGCGATAAAAGTAAGGAATAATAGGGAATAACCCACAGAAGAAGACGGCTGGGAATGATGAACATGAAAGAGATGAACACGCCTTATTCTTTCCAGGAGTTGAACACCAGGCAGGGAGCTTCCCTGTTGCTAGGTCCTACTTACTATTAATTAGTCGAAGGTAGATAGCCCGCTAACTTCAACACATGGCCCAAGCGTTGTTTCTCGTGGTAGTGCTATTACTTATCATATTAGTACTGTTTCATAAATTGCTCCCAAATTACACACTTCTGCGCAACGGATGTTAATGTTAAATTAAATCTACCAATATTTTTATTTATCTGCACAATTTATTGAACATTTTAAATACTCATAGAACACAATACATAGTCGACACTGTCCAGTTAATACATTCGCTCGTGCTCTCACTGCACCATCTTAACACCATCCTTCTTTCTCGACCAACAATACAGTAGCGCCAACTACTAAATTACATTACTACTAAAGACTTAAAATTACTCAAATATCTATACATACTACTTATGCTCTGCAAGACTGTTAATTGCTAATCTATTTACAATTTCAGCAATGATTTGTGAGTGGTACCTCACAAATGCCCCCACATT